>JAHLJS010000002.1:86610865-86653365 GCA_038502445.1 Eremochloa ophiuroides
CGCTGCGCTCCGTTTCAGGACGTGGAGCCGCCGTGGCGCGGGGGAGACGGGAGAGTGGAGCAGGCGAGTGCCGCCGAGCCCCCAAGCCGCTGAGCGCGGAACCGTCGGGTGTGGAGGCACCGAGGCACGGGCGCGGATCCGTCGGCCGCTGTTGCCCGTCTGGGCTTCGGAATCGCGGAGAGCTGCCAGAAGCCCGAAGGCAAGTACTGCGCGTGGTAGGATTACAAGGACAAGGAAAGAGAAAAAGAGCGTTATAGAGTTTATATACATTTTTTTTTCTTGAATATGCAAAATATAATTAAGAAAAATAGTTTAAGCATACAACGACGTACTCTGACAAAAAATTTACGTATCATCGTAATTAAGAAAAATAGTTTAAACATACAACGACGTACTCTAACAAGCGTTTCAGGAGGTCTACCAGACGGCTAGACCTTCCTAATAGACACAAACGAGATTCGATATTACATAAAGGAAACATAACCGAGCTGTGGTCTACGTGCTCCTACTCCTTCATCTGAGAAGAGCGCGCCAGGGTACGAATGACTCTTCTAACGGCCCTGTTATTGATCGATGGAAACAACTCATCCATATGTGCAATGGTCGACGAAGTTACCTGTTCAGATGGCGTCGTATGCTTGTTTAGGCGTGGGAGAAGATGATAATGCGGATGCCGGATGCCATCCATCCTCTACTTGAGGAATACCTCGTCCCGCTTAGTGGTCGATTGTGCACTAGTGGTTACTAGTTAGGCGACAATCCGTCTACTTATACATTTTTATCTAGTCATAAAATCTATTTTACCAGAAGGCAGAAAAAATGGCTCCACTCAACGAGGAATTTTTTTTATTTTTAATATATTTTTAAATAGATATTTTTAATAACCGGAGTTAACTTTTTTTTTGCAAATAACCTTTTTTTTGGCACGGCAACGTTATTTCAAAAGTGTTAGATTTGCAAAAAAAATAAAGAAATTATTTTAAAATATTGAATAAACATGATTAAAAATAGAAAAAAAATCCCCACCGAGAGACTGGGCCCCATCGTGCATTCATGCTTCTGGCCCAACACTGCGCTCCATTTTGGAGTCGTTTCCTACCCTCCAGTGGATGCGACGGCAATTGGGCTTTCGAACTCACGATGGTTCCAGTACATTTCAAGGTCCACAGCGATCACTAGGAAATGTCTTTATAAATTAATAATACTAGTAGAAAGAGCGCGCACTAGCGCGCAAGTGGAATAAAGAACGCGAAACAATTAAAAGGCGAACCACAATTGATGCATATACGGAGTATATATTCAGGATCTGTAATATATAGCGAGAAAGTTGACAGGGTATGTATGTAGGTGACTATTGGCTGGTATATGTAGGCAGGTGTTATACTTCATAGGCACTGATGATATATATGGACAGGATGTATCTATGCACATCTCTACTACTAAAAAGTATAAAGCAGACCCATCTACCAGCTGCGTTGAAGCCTCTCCTGCGTTGAATACTTTTTGGTGCGACTTTTTTCCGTTTCGTCCTGTCGTCCCCCTTCGTGCGATCCTCCATCTCCGCTCCACCCGGAATCAACGGCGTAATGGGGCGAAAGAAGGAAACAGAAATCACCATCCAACATCCAATGGGGCGAGCAAGAAAAGAAAGGAATCGTTGTTCAGCTCGCACCCCCGCGATATGTCCGCGCGTCAGCTTCGCTCCATCCACGGTGAATCAGCATTCGCCTCGCTCGCCAGCGATTCACCTGCCCTACAGTTTAGCTCCCGTCGTCACCTTCACCGGCCAAGATCTTGTGCCGTGCTAGGTCGTCACGGGGCCTTCGGCCACCATCAGCGCTCTCGACGTAGATGACGGCTGTGCCGGAGCCCGGAGGACATCTCCATTGCAGGCGGGCGGGTGCGCGGTGACTGCATCCGGCTGCTGTGGGCGGCGGCTGCTGCGAGCGGACGGGCGGCGGCACATCCAGCTGCTGCGGGCGCCGGCGCATCCAACTTCTGCTGTGGCCGGCAGCTGCTGCGAGCGGGCGGGCGGCGGCGCATCCAGCTGCTGCTATGGCCGGCGGCTGCTGCGAGCGAGCAGGCAACGGCTGAGGGTAGGCCAGGCCTAGGGACGAGCCGTGTTGCATGAACGCCAACACCGCCTGTCAGCGCTATGCGAAAATTCGCCCACACCAGCGAACCATCGCTCAATTACTCGCATGCATAGCTGATGCCAGTTGTTAGATAGGCCCTAGAAGTGAGCTGCGCACGTGGACTGCCTCTGCATCTTCTCCGAGGGCGGTGCGCACGGTGGTTGCTGCTACTCTGTTCTACTACTTGTTTCTTTGGTTAGTTTTAGAGATTATCTTTGGTTACTACTTTTTTTTTCTTTACAATACTGGTTAATTCAGCATTTTCAATCATGTGACCACGTACTTTGTCTTTAGGGGATAGGCATGGTTCTGCTAATTGTGACCATTTTATTATCTTTTGTCTTTCGCTAAGTAATATTTAAGATTTCAATTGTGTATCATGTTGTACTGAGAGTAGAAATTTCCTCTGTATAGTATTGGTTTAAAAGTTAAAAAAAATCATATGAACTAATAAAACAAAGTTCAAATGGCACAAAATGATTATGTACAAAGTAGCCATCTGTAAAGCTTCGCGCATCGAACAAGATATGATGGTATTTATATGAAGTGGTGATGAAGAATCCATTTCTTGTCCTGACATTTGTGAAAATATTTTCGCATCAATTTCAGGATCCCCCCTCTAGGCTTATCCGAATTAGACGGCGGTGATGAGGGATATTTGATATTCTTCTTGTGGTTTTTCTTGTATTAGTCCCAACAAATTATTTGGTTGATTACACACTAATTCTGGAGTTCTTCGCACGAGATAGGCCTCTCTGTCTTTTGATACATTCGTGCTGCTGCTGAAATTACCAGTTTTCCACCACAAACTGAACTCTAATTCTAGAAATACCACGTGTTATCGTTCAGTTTGCCTATGCTTTGTTTCAGGCAAAGAGCACACACGTACAACCATAACCTAAGAGCTCAGGTCAATTTTTGGTAACTAGATTCTTGAATAAGCAAAGGAACATGTCCACATGCAAATTGAAGTGACAAAAACAACCTCTCTTACTTACCCCTAAGGTGTTGACTCCACGCTGATATGGAGAACAACTATATATATGTATCAATGTCTATCAAGCTTTGATAATATACTATCAATGCAACAATCTGGATAAGATACTTGTAATTTTCACCGCCAACCAAGTAGTGCAAGTTTAAGATATTGTATTTCTCACCTTTGGATTCTATTCAATAGACAATATTGGTTTTTACATCATAATTGTAGCATTTCTGATATCGATGCCTGCTCACAATTGTCTAGGCTTTCTTTGTATTGAGCTCTGGTTTATTAGTTTGATTCGAATTCTCTAGAGTGCTGATAGATTTACCTGTGATTGTATGATGCATATTCAAAGTCACGATTATTGAAAACTCTGGTTTTTTGACGACTTAGAATAGAAGGGAAAGGGCTCAGGGCTGCAAAGGACTTGGATGCGGCTAAAGTTTTCTGCATTGGATTACATCACCGATTTATTGCAAAAAAAAGAGATCATGAATGCGTACTGATCCTACAGTATCCCTATAATTATTATTTATCATCTACCTGCCATTTCTATGTGTTCGTGATGTGGCCATGTAGTGTCATCGGCCGAAGCTCAAGGGTGGCTAGCATCAATAACACGAAGGTGAAGATGGAGGGAGAGGCAAGAGTTGCTTTCTGAGAACGAGATTTTATTCTAATTTTTGTGCATCTATCAAGATAAAAACGAGGAAATCGTCGGAATATTATTTTTATATTAAATAGTGAGCTTATGTGCAAAATCGTGGATCATAACCATGTCTTCCGATTTCATAGGCTCTATATGTAATAAAAATATCATTGATAGGTTTTTTTTGTCCGGGATCGATCAAAAGACAGTGCTTGTTCCTAGCTAATTGTCTTGATGGCTATCTATGAACGTATCCTGTGCAAACCACAACTTCGTGAAAATCCTGTGCAAACTACGGCAAATAAATTATCTAAATTCAACAAAAAAAATCACACATGTAGACAGTATGATGATACACAACATTGTAAAATATCTTGTCTAAACTCGACTTCGTTTGTGAGATATAAAAATAACAAATTTCAAGCCAGAAAGCTGTCCCGGTGATTTGTTAGAAATTTGTTATTTTTATATCTCAAAGACGAAGTCAAGTTTAGGATAAGATATTTTATAAGGTTGTGTATCATCATATCATCTACATGTATGATTTTTTTTTGAATTTAGACGACATTTTTGCCGTGATTTGCACAGGTTTTCACCAAGGTTATGGTTTACACAGGATACGTTCCCATCCTGTTTAGTGTAGATAGTGGTAAAACTTATTCGTAGATTTAAAGATATGACAGAACTTATCCGTAGATTTATTAGGGCACAAGAGAAATGGATAAAATAAAACATTATCTTAGGTGCGTCAGGTAAAAGTCTACATAGTAGAATTTATGAACATGTGACGTCGTGTTCTTCGTAACTGTTAATTTCATGAACTTACCTTTTAAATTAAAATGTCACTTTAGCATTAATATTTAATTTTACATTATTCTTATTTTATCGTACGATCCATATGTTTTTAATGTAAAAAGTTAGTTTTCTTGTAGCAACGCACGGACAAGCTACCTAGTATATTTACATGTTACACAGATACGGCGAGGGAAGCAAAAGTTGCTACGTCTGTAGAGGTAGAATTCATACGGTAGAAGCCGTGGTAACGCACAGAGGTATTATTACAAAGGGGTAGCTCTATGATACATGTGAGAGTTCGATTTTTCATGTCAGGAGATGGTGTGATGAAGTCTGCGGTCGATGATCAGCTAAGGTGGCGACGGAATGAGCTGTGTGAGAACACTGAAAGCAGTTGCATGGACACAGGTACATTACATGGTTGCTTGGCCTGCAGGCATTTGTCCAGGGGGGTAGTAAAAAAAAGAGAAGAATACATAGTTAGCTATATAATGGAAAGAAAAGAAGAGCATAGATAAGTAACATATATATGAGTAGGAAGTAGCAACAGATCTAAAGCATTATATTATTCAACAACTTTGGTAAAGCAACATGGTTGGGGAATTAATCTCATAGGTGAAGAAACAAAAGGGTTACATCATATGTACATTTCAGATCTTTTGTACCACTTTGTCTCAGTATTTATATCAAAGAGCAACATACCTGTTAGTAATGATGAGGACTTTGAAACGGATTGCATGAGGAAGGTCTGTAAGAGTAAATCTTGCAGAAAAAAGAGGAACAATAAAAAAAATGAAAATCCATGTTTCTGGGTCTATGCTGGTTAGGATCATCCAAGTATCTGCATTAATCATGAAGCCAATAACTACCAATGGTTATCTTATCTGCAAATACAATAGCGGCATACTTTTTTCAAAGGTAATGTTATGAGCAAATCTGATCAGATGGAAATAGAAGCAATAGCATGGCCAACTCCATTTTTCAATAGAAACAGAGCTCGATTCAATGAAATTTCAGAGTAGTCATATGGAGAAACATCAGAGTCCGAAGGACTGGGCAAAATGCTGGTGTACACCAATGATAAATCTAGACTGGATTGTGTGGACCTTTGGGCCAAATCAGAGTCCAAACGGCTGGACAAAATGCTGGTGTACACCAATGATAAATCTAGATTGGATTGCGTGGACCTTTTGGCCATATCGAGGAACATCAGAGTGCGAACGCATTGACTGAACATCAGAGTAATTTTTTTTTTTGCAAGTGTGGAATGTTGACGATCGATAACGTCAACTTTTATTAGAACTTTAGACATGAAAGGACACATGAATACACACTAGTCTAGGATTTTACTTGACAATTTTCACGAGTTTTGCATATTCTGTATTTTCCAGGGAGTATTCCACAAAAGCGTAAAAGAGGGATTAAAGTGCCTAAACATCACGAAACTTATTCGCGAAGGCAACATCGTTATCAGGACGTGAGAAGCATCTAGAAGACACCCGAAGCAATTGGGGCCCCGAATCTTTCCAGGTGGGGCCGGTCGGCGCCCCCCTGCTAGGGTTCGGGCCCCGCCTTCTGGAGTCTTCCTCCACCGCCTTTGAGGACTCATCTCGGCCCTTGATTAAGTCGGTTTGATCAAACGGCGCGTATTCATCCCACCGGACTATAAATAAAGGGGCAGACCCCCTTCATAGAGGCAGTCCCTATTCCTGAGTTTCAGTTCAATATCTCCAGTTAGGGTTAGATGTAGTAATTATGATAGACTAATTCTTCTAGATCTAGTCTTGTTTAGAGGAGTAGAGAGATAGAGTAGAGGAGTAGAGTTCTGGAGAAGTTCCGGCCTGTCAGGCGCTTCTTCGTAGCTGTATTCGTCTGGATTCAACTCACTCGTCCGGAGCTGCGTTCTGAGGTACTTTTGTATTCAACATTCTAATTCAAGTAAGCAGCTGTTCTTATTTGTTCTTAAGTTTGCAACTCATATTGAGTACTTTGATCTTGGTCATTACTTGATTGAAGCTAGTATCTCGTAGCGTAGGCGTGGTGCCTAGGTTAGGATTACTTGTGACTGCCCTCTGATTAGCTAGATAGTGGTAGTTCAGCGTAGGTGATAGTTACGTTGATTCCTCTGTAGTCCACTCCCCGTTGATAGGATGGTAGGTGTACAGGTGCTTGGTAGGAGAGAACTCTGATTTTTGCTCTTATTCAGGTTACTGCCCAGTTAGAACGGTATTATTCAAAACTTACCGGTTGTTGGAACTAGATAGTCAATAGCTATTTCCTTTTCTTAATATTATCTAGCCTAATTGTAGGGTTAAGTTTATCGGCTTGGTCATCATCACCTACTGTTCCCTATAGATACGACATTTAAAACCTCCGGGTGAAAGTGCTACTATCGGTATTACATCTGTACGCTTACGGATAATCTGGTAATAATAATATTTAATAGAGTGCAGTTAATTTATACCAACATGGACCTTTTGGCCAAATCCCAAGGCTGGCTTGCAGGTGTATAGAAGTCAATGCATGTTGCGGGCTTGTTTGGATTGACGGGCTTGTTTGGATTGACGCCCAGGCAACTTATCTGGCGCCGGAGCTGCTCCCAGGCGTTCGATTTTGGATGCTTGGGGCTAGGATCAGCTGCCTGGCAGGCTTCTGCTAGCCAGGGCGCGATCCAAACAGGCCCGCACTGCCTAATGTGATATATCACACTTTTTAGCAAAAACAAAGAGGTCAAATAGCCAGGGGTGAAGAACTATTTTAGATACTTTTTATGCCAAGCAGATCACCAATCCTGATTATTAATATTTTTTCATGTAAAGTTGTACATGAATTAGAAATCAAAAGAAGGAAACGACATTCACCTTATTTGCGTATTCATGTCTTCGTGGGGTGCACCCATGTGAAAGAATTATTTTTTTGTCACTGCGTGCATCTCTACAGTTACACAATAATTCATAACGTTAGTGGTAAATTTACCTACAGAACGTTTGGGGGAAAATGACTGGCATAAAAATAGCCAAATCCATCTGATATAGTACCCCCACTGTAACAAATAAAAAATGACTTGAACCCAATCAAATGGGGCTGCTGTGCCCTTCCTAATGGTTTCATAGCTTTTGTAAAAGAATGTGAACTGCAAAGCTATACTCTATTCCATTGGCGGAGTTCACATTAGCTCATATTTGAGATAGGAAAGTCATACTCATTATAAGAACTACAGAATAGGAATCAAAGAAGGAAGCCAATCCATAGGTTTAGTTTAGAAATCTAAAGAAAAGGTAACCAAGTAATAAATTACCTTGGTAGCAATCCTAATTGCAAATACATCATTGGTAATGGGTTTGCTCAATGACCGAACAACCATCCAATAAAGTGTGTGTAAAGCAAAGACATCATCGACAATGGACTATGGTTATTAAGATATGGACAGAATGTACCAACTAATATAACGACTCTGTCATCAGAAAGCCAATGAAAATAGCAAGGTTCATGGAGAATGAAGTAATCATATATAATCATCATTGCACAAATTACCTCAGTCTAAAAAAGTTCATCATTGCACAATTCCCAAACTCAGCACATAACGTGACCGAAATCCCGCAGCCTTTTGAAAAGCTGAGGAAAACATGAAAGTGGTGTTATAATAAGTGGCTGTCCATTCGACTATCTATGTAATGTGTCTATAATATTTAGATAGATTGCATATAAGAAGGCATCTGTACATGGAAATCACAGGATAACATTGTAGATGCATGTAGGACTCAAAAGTTTGTATTGTAGAGGTGGCATAATTTAGAGTACACCTGATATGTGGGTATACTGCAGTCCAAGTATTAATTTAAGAAATATGTCACTTAAAAGAAATAGACTGTAACTCCATATCTATGACAAGATGACCTAGAAACTAAGCGTACCTTTTTTTCCTTTTCAAAAGCCAAGAACCATCTATATCAGAACAAATGTGACTATTTTATAAGCTTTCCCATCACAATATACATTAGACAATAAGATGTGAGGCAAAAATTTGTAGCTCACTGTCATGGTAACTGAAAAGAAGGGATTTTTTTAACCATGAAGAAAGATGAAGTCAAAACTATTTTTTCCAGCACAGCTAAGCTAACAGTGTGAAGGCATGGTGATCCAAGTTTCTTCGAAGTAAAGTACTAAAGTGGTGCTCTGAGATGTCTATCTATGTAATCATGTGTCTATAGTATTAAAATAGATCGATTGCATAATAATAACCAGGCGTGTCACAACATAAGAGCAGTAACTGGAGAGGGGCCTACCTCTCATTCATGATTTTCCACTCTAGCTTTGGGAAACCATCCACTGCCATCTTCTTCTTTTTTTTTCAAAAGCTGAAACCTAAATTTGCCGAACCCAAAAAGCCACAACAAACTGATACAACAAGCAGCATAATAGAACTTATTCTGGATCTTTTATAAACAGTCCCCTTGTTAACCAAAGCGGTAGATGAAGGTAAACTTTATGCATTATGAAGAATAAAGAATCTAGATATGGTGATATGAAAGAAAGGAGACTACTCACCCTAGGAAGATATTAGCAACAAGAAAAAAATGACTGTAAGCCAAGCAATGGCATTCATCGATGCACATAACTGGCTGGGTCAAACTGCACTCACATCATCAGCCATGGCACCAGAGGAAGGATCATCCAATTTGTTCAAACTGCATGGGCTGTTCTTCTGCGTGGTCTGCGAAACAGATTATTCTGAATAAATGGTTAACGCGAAATTTTATTCTGCAGCAGCGATTAAGATAATGGTTCATATAATAAGCAATAAGATAGCAGGCAAAATGGAAGCGAATGCATTATTTGGTAGCAATAAAAACTGCAAACCCACCTCCATCTCCAAATTGGAGTGCAGGACGAAGGTAGCTGCAAACGTCCATGTGCACCTGAGGAGAAGCACAACGTGTTTAGTACAAAAACTAATAAAAGAAAACAACAGGCATGGGTAAATTGCTACATGGATCTGCAGCCGAGTAAAAGAATATGCATTAGTCAATGGAATCACGGATGTACAGCTGACGAACCAAGATTAAATGAAAATAGCTCATTGTCATGGTAACTGAAAAGAAGAGATTTTTTAACCATGAAGAAAGATGAAGCCAAAACTGTTTTTCTAGCACGACCAAGCTAACAGCATTCTTAGTAAAAATCTAATTCAGGATCTGCAAGTAATGAAAATGAAAAGACGAGAAACGAAATAGACCTAACCCTAGGGTACGTGACCGACATCGATGTGGTAACACTGAAGACGACAATGTTTGAAAAAATGCCGAGAATGGCTACCGTGCTCGCTGACGGAGAGAACTGACCCGACAGCCGCGCCCATCGCCGGGACGTTCGCGGCGGAGGCCTGCTCGTGCTGGGGCTGCGCTGGTCGCCGACGAGAAGGCCGCAGGTGAACCTGCCACCGGGATGGCCGCTCGCGTTAGGGCCGCTCGTGGCCAGGAAGCCATGCCGGAGGACCCCGCGCCCGAGAAGCCCCGCTGGGCGCCGCCCGCATTGCTGCGCCGCTGGCTCCTGCGGAGCAAGAGAGATATGTATAGGAGGAACTGGCAGGGGGTAGGGGATGGGGGAGGCTGAGGAATCGTGGGGGCGGGGTGAGACCGCGAGAGGCGAGGTCGGGAGGGGCGGCACCGGCCGCGGAGCCGACGAGGGGAAGGGGGATTTTTTTTTTTTTTCCGAGAAGTGACGGACACCGGGACGGAAGATTTGGTGATTTTCTCGCTAGATTGTTCTGGACTGAGCGACGTGGCACGACGCTGGCCACGGAAAATTCACCCGGCAAAAAAAGAAAAAAAGCGGCTGACAGGACCACTGTGCCAACGTACGGAATCCTACGTGGACTACCTCGACTGAGCGACGTGGCTCGACGCCAGCCACGGAAAATTCACCCAGCAAAAAAAGAAAAAAAGCGGCCGACAGGACTACTGTGCCAACCTACGGAATCCTACATGGACTACCTCAGCGCGGAGGGAGCAACTTACAATTGTAAGAAGAAAAATTTAAAAATAAGAAAACGACATAAAGAAGGTTGATATTGATAGCAATGGATTTGTCTTGGGACGGCGAGCATGTTTGTAGCTTTGGAATAACATGACTTTGACTCTGCCGTCTTCTTTTGTGTGATCCAAATTAAACCGCCCCCTCGATCCAGTGGGTGGGCGGCTACGAGAATATAACCCGAGTCAAGTTAAGAAGCCGTTAGCGAATGCCATTATAATATATTTCGTGTATGATATAAGAACATGCGAGTAGGATCTTGAATTTAACGTGTCATACGTTAATTACGTAAGTTTTGGTGGGAGTTTTACTTAAGTTTCATTCGATATAATGTAGATGATTTGGCATTATATTTAAGATCACCTTTGAAATGAAAGATTTGATAACATACAGTCCTTTTGGTTTGCAGGACTGATACGTAGGAAAGGGTACACGATATTTTCCTTTTGGTGGTGCTGCTTATGCGTAGGAAATTAAAGGTACACAATATTTTCCTTTGGTGTTTTTCAGGGGGTGTTTACTTCCCAAAAACTTTTCTTTTTCCCCATCATATCGATTACTCTTTCCGTCTGTATGGAGCACTAAATAAAGTAGCAGCTGTTGTATGTTTATACTTTTTGCCTGGCTAGCTCGAGATGAATCTTTTCAGTCTATTTAGACCATGATTGGACAAAAGTTGTTAAATACAAACGAAAACGCTACAATACACTTTTCACTCCCTTTTCGCCAACTAAACAGCCCCTTAACCTATTCCATAGAAATCTCCAGCCTCATTCTTTCCACTGGCTTGCGTAGGATCGAGGCACACAACTCATGAGGCTAGGGAATGAGCGCTAAATCAAGGCTTGGAAGGGATAATAAAGTCTAAGCTCTGCCACACCATTAATGAATGGGATTATGTACTTCCTAATATTCCTATTCCTATGGGTATCCAAACATATATCTTATATAACTTTTCATTAGGTTTCAAGCATCTGTATTACAATTGCATTCCTACAATTCCTATATTTGTTATATTCCTGTGCTCTTACAATCTTGTGTTCAAAGGGGGCCTAAGAAGAGATAGAAGAAATGGATTTTATGGAGATTAAACTCTCCTAGCATAGTTACCAACTAGCAATGAGTTACAAATTAAAATGTCTATAAAACTATAGAATAAAACTGTACATTAAAAGTAACAACTTTTTTATATTATATTTAATGTATCATTCTTGAAAACAACAATGAAATTCTCCATTTGACATCGGCGTTAGGAAAAGCAATGTACTCACCTCTCTTATAAAACTTAATGCACCGGTTTAAAGTTCTTAAATTCTATATCCACATCGTCCATGCATATAAACTTTTTCCGTATAGGAAAATGATATTGTTTTGCAAAAGGTTTTGATCAAATATTGAAAATATAAATCATGAATAACTTTTAAATTATTAAATTCAGAAAAATAAAAACTATATAAATAGAATTATCTTTAAATCTACTTTCATAAAAATATACATACATCACTTTTCAATAAATATTTTTATAAAACTATAAAATTAAAGTTATGCTTTTAAAAAAACTGTGTCACTATCCTGAAGGATATCTAAATCCTACGTGACAAGCACAAACGAACAAGAAGAAATTGTACGTACATTTTGAGCAACGTCCCACGTCCACGTGACGTGTGGTTCAGTAACGGAACGACTTGTAGCAGCTAACGAGCCGAGGCGGCATGTGTTTTCTTAGGCCTTTTCCAACATTCTCGTCACATCGAAGCTTACGACGTATGCATAGAGTATTAAATATAGATAAAATTTTTATATGTTTGTATAGTTTACATGTAAATCACGAGATGAATCTTTTAAACCTACTTAGACCATGATTAAATATTTATTGAAAAAAATTCTTTTTTAAATTACAAATTACAACTGCATCTAAACGGGCCTTAAAAAAACCAGCATCTTTCCCTGATTCTTGCACATTGCCCCGCTCCCCTAGGCACATGCCAAGTAGCAGTACTGTACTCCTACTTCAGTAAATCTATATTTATATACAGATCAACATATAATAAGTTAACTTAAAATTGATGACGTGAACTGGCAATAAAAAAAATGTTGATGTAGTTTTTTTTTTTTGAACTTATGTTGATGTAGCTTTAGACGAAGGGAAGAGCAAGCATCCAAACGAAATCAGCCAGACATACGGGCTTCCCAGGAGCCTCCTGTGGGCCCTCCGCGACTTCCTCACCTATCGGCCCCACCTGTCAATCCCAAAGCCACTTAAAATTAAAATCATAATAATAAATTCTAGTACTACAAAAAGAAAACAGCAGCCGAAAATAATAAAAATAGAAACGAACTCCCTGTCCTCGCCTTTTCTCTCTCCTCCCCACTCCGGCGCTCCCTCCCGCTCCTCCGCCGATTCGCCACCCGAGGTCTGCGATCTTCTCCAGTCGGATTTCTCCTCCACCGCCGCCGCCCGGCCCCGCACCGTACCGCCGTGCCACCTGACCGAGCCGCACCGCGCGGGGCGACGTTCTCGTGCCCTGTTGGCGCCGCCGCCGCCGCCGCCGCCAAATGCCCGGCGCGCGCAGCGCTGCCGCCCCGCCCCGCCCCCGCTGCCTCGCTGCGACACGGGTGCGGGGCGCGACGTAGGATTCTGACGCCGGGGACCTTTTGTCCCTCTGCCCCCTCCTCCTCCGTGGACCGTGGCGGGTGTCTGTTTTAGAAGGCGGCGGCGCGCGCCTCCCGCTCGATCCATCCCGCTCGCGCTCCCGCGGGTTCCGATGCAATGCGGGTCGCGGGCCGGGTGGTGTCTCCTCTTCTGATCGATCTCGGGACGTTCTGAGGTATTGTCCCTGCCCACATTACCGCGTCGATCACCTACAGAGTGGCGTGCCGTTCCTACCTTATTGGTTTGGAGTATTTATTTGGCCGTATTTTTAAGATAGTATGTGTGTTCTCAACTCTGCGAATTTAAAAGGGAGTTATCAACATTTTATTTCTTTGTTCTCTATCCTTTTATGCTTTTGAATTTAGCGAAAGACTTCCATGTGGACACCGGAGTGCGTGTCTGGTTTTGATCGAATATAGGTAATTGTTATGTCGGATGGGGATAGGGTAGTGTATAAATGCATCACGGTTTTTGGATGGTAGACTTGTAATTTTATCGTACTATCATGCTATTGCAATGTTCGTTGAGGAAACTCATGCTGCAAACCAAACACAACCTTTGTTTCTGGTCTGAGAATTCAGAGGAAAATTGTAGTGTTTGTACAGCGTGCATTGAAATTTCTGCTTCATTTTGTTGGTTAGTTTGTTGTAACTAGAGCCTCCATGTCTTTCTAGATTTCTGTCGCAGCAGATGAGGATGCAAGAATGAGGGTTTCTTTGAGGTGGTACGATTTCAGTCACCAATGGAGGACCCAAATAAAACGTTTGCTGATATAGTTAAGCTTTTGACATCATGGCTGCCACGACGCTCCAACCCAGACAATGTCTCCAGGGACTTTCTGGATGCCCGATCACAGTTGTCGAGTTTGCTATGACTGTGACACGCAATTCACCATATTCAACCGCAGGCATCATTGTCGTCGCTGTGGGCGAATTTTCTGTGGTAAGTGTACTGCAAACTCCATCCCAGTTTCGAGTGGCTTTGACAGAAATGTCGATGAGGGGGACAGGATACGTGTCTGCAACTTCTGCTTCAAGCAGTGGGAGCAAGAAAGAGTCACTTCCCTCAAACCGGTAGTGCCTGTGCTCAGCCCTTCCCTTTCTGAGGCGAGTTTGTTCAGCACCAAGTCAGCTATCACCATCAATAGTGTTACCACAACGGCTGGCTCTTACTCTACTGGAAATTATCAGCATGTGGGCTGTGTTACCAGCATTAGTTCTCCAAAGTGTTGCCATGAAAAGGCCTCCCATAATATGCAAGACATTCATGCTCCTGAGAAATGTGTGTCCACTGTTTCAAACAAAGATGACTCTTCAGTTCAGTTTGGCTACTACACAAACAGGTATTCTGTTTGAAACCTCATACGGTATCACGTTACCCAGTTAAAGTACAATATATCATGCTCTGCTTTTGATCATTTTTTCATTCAGTAAATGAATAATATTATTATTATTATACTGAGATGTATTGATTTAACCTTTACTTTTTCATACTGACAAGTTCAAATGCTTGGCTATGCTGACCTCGTCATGTAACATTCTAAATCAGGAGTGATGATGAAGATGAAGAATACCCTGCTTACTGCTCTGATAGGCAGGTACAACATCAACAACAGAGTGGACAATATTATGGCCCAGATGAGTTCGATGAGCTTGATACACCCTACAATTCAAAAATGTTGCAGACTGTTGAAGAATCTAGGACCTCTAAAGAACTATCCCCACATGTGCTTGATCAAGGATTTCCCAGTACACTGACCATCACAAAATCAGACAATGAACCAGAACATGATAATAGTTCTGAATGTGGTGCTGCTTCATCCATTTATGCTTTAGAAAGTAATGACACGAACCCAGTTGATTTCGAAAAGGATGAACTTTTCTGGCTTCCTCCTGAACCAGAAGAGGAAGAAGATGAGATGCAAACTGAATTGTATGATGACGACGACGACAACGTCAACTACGACGACGACGATGAATCCATAGCCGATGGTGAACCGTGTCGAATTCGGTCATCAAGTAGTTTTGGCAGTGGAGAGTTCCGAAGTAGAGATCGGTCGGGCGAAGAACATAAGAAAGTAATGAAGAATGTTGTTGATGGACATTTCAGGGCTTTGATTTCTCAGCTACTAGAGGTGGAGAATATTTCGTTACATGAAGGTGATGACATGGGCTGGTTGGAGATTGTTACTTCTGTATCATGGGAAGCTGCCAACTTCCTCAGGCCAGACACAAGCCAGGGTGGTGGCATGGATCCTGGTGGATATGTCAAGGTTAAGTGTTTAGCATGTGGGCACCGCAGTGAAAGGTGAATGTTTTTTTTTTTTCTTTTCATACCCTGTACTCAGCTAGCTATAAGCCTACAAATGCATAGCTCATTGATACATCTAAGATACAGTAGTAGACATAGAAATGGAGTTTGTTCACGGTAATTTTTAACAGACTAGATCCATCGCTTAATTGCAACGAATCAGACCGTAACAAATTGCACAATAGCTTAAAAGAGATGAAGCTCATGAAAACGTGTTAAGCTTGACAAGTACCTTATGAATGCGGTAGATTTGATCCAGCAAACATTGTGGCATGATGTCCCCATAGCATACACCTACTCCATCACTTGCAAATATAAAGTTAAATATTTATAGCTTGGTAATTATAGTCGGTTTCATTGAGCAGATATTTTCTAACTCGTTAAATGGCCAACTTTGAAGTATTGTTTATTACAGAATATATACTTGATTGCTTCTGAATGCCTCAGGCATATCTGTGTCAAGTTGAGCAAAACCCATGAGATCACTAGTCTCCATTTACTTATTTTCTCAAGTTGCCATGAGAAAACTTGTTGGCCCCAGTGTGGGTAAAGAAGTTATGTGGCCATGAGAGGAATGCTCTGGGCTAGTCTGCTGCCTGCTGCAGTGTTTCTCCATAGGATAGATTTCTAATTTCTCAGCTCATATAGACTGAGGATTATCAGCCCAAAGTAATATATATTCCCCTTGAGTCTTTAACTACCTTTATCTGGTGCTTAATTCTCCACCAACATAACCTGTATCTGTTGTGAAGCCTGTACTCTAAATGCTTTCTCCACTTATGGGGTTTACACGCAACTAATACAAATCCTGTTTAAATATTTTAACCATCAAGTAGTTTAATGTTGTTTGCATTTTTTCTTCCATCTAATTGTTCAACAGCTAAGATGTATTTCTTGTTTGTTTCATACTGCACTGAGCCTTAAAACTCTTTTATGTATTAAGACTTTTAGTCCCAAGCAAGTTGGGGTAGGCTAGAGTTGAAACCCAACATGAGCCCCAAATCATGATTCAGGCTCTTTTATGTATTCTTATTCTTATCTGATAATATTCCTATTTCCTTCAGCACTGTTGTAAAAGGAGTAGTTTGTAAGAAGAATGTCGCACATAGGCGCATGACAACTAGAATAGAGAAGCCCCGTCTCCTACTACTTGCAGGAGCTCTTGAGTACCATCGAGTCACAAATCAGCTGTCAAGTATTGATACATTGCTCCAGCAGGTCCGTGAACTTTTATGTTTCTGGTATGTGATCTTGATCTTAAATTTCCTTGATCTTATGTATATGTTTCCACTTGTATACAGGAAGAGGATCACCTTAAAATGGCAGTCGCAAAGATTGTAGCTCAGAGACCCAACTTGCTTTTGGTTGAGAATTCAGTTTCTCGATGTGCTCAAGATTTGCTTCTAGAAAAGAACATATCATTGGTTTTAAATATCAAGCAGCCCCTCTTGCAGCGTATTGCTCGTTGCACAGGTGCTGAGATAGTTCCTTCTATTGATCTCCTACCATCTCAGAAGCTTGGTTACTGTGAGTTATTTCATGTAGATAAATACGATGAACAGTCTGTTAGCTCGGGTAACGTGTCAAAGAAAATGGTGAAGACCATGATGTTCTTTGAAGGATGCTCAAAACCATTGGGTTGCACTGTAAGTCATACACTACTTTGCTCTTTTTTTTTTTTTTTTTTTTTGAATAGATGGATGGAACCAAATAATGCTACATTGGGCGAACTTAGTAACATACTTGTTTCCTTGTTTTCACACTCTTTCAAACCAAAAGAAGTGTCAAAGTGAATGAAGCTTGCCTGTCAAAAGGGCTAAGTACCCTCTATTTTAGTGAGCTCAAGGGCCTTTGCATTTCCTGCCATCCTCCAGTCTGTCGCATCAAACAATGAAGTGTATCTGCTCGATACTTCTCCACAACTTTATTTTCTTGGCCTATATTATCTGCAGGTTCTTCTAAAGGGTGGTAGCATGGATGAGCTCAAGAAAATTAAGCATGTGGTCCAGTATGGCATTTTTGCAGCATATCACTTGGCGTTGGAAACATCGTTCCTTGCAGATGAAGGTGCAACCCTACCAGAACTTCCATTGAAGTCTCCATTGACTGTAGCTTTGCCAGACAAACGATCTACTGCAGACAGCTCCATTTCAGCAGTGCCAGGCTTCACAATTGATGTTTCAAATAGCCAGCAAACCCATAGTTTTGACCACATTGGTACCGACTACATCATGTCAACCCACCCAGGTGAAAATGCTGTGGTTGAAGCACCAGTATCCAGTGAATGCTTTACTTCTCAGAATACCTACTCTCACTCTCTTGGACCTTGGTGTTCTAATAACAGCAATTTCAACATCGGGACTGGTGATGGAGATAGATCAGTTAAGGTCACTGCAATTTCAACGTCTACGTCCGTTTCCATATCTTCAACATTTACATCTGATGCACTCACAAACCATACGCATGGATATTCTAGTGTAGAGAAAAAGAGTATGCATTTTGGTGATTATCATGATGGTTCAACGAGATTACATGGTAAGACAGTGACAATGGATTCAACCAGCACGTCAAGTTGTTATCACCAGAGCACACTCAAAGCTTGCACTAATATCAATAGTTCTAATGTCAAGGAGTCATTAGAAGGTTCATATTATTTGGCTAATGTCAAAACCATCAAGAAGAACAATTCTGTGGTAGTCCAACCAGTGTCTACTGCTGCTGTACACAACCAAGAGACCAGCCAAGGAAATGATAGCACCTCAAATAAGGACGAAATTGTGCCTTCTGATCATCAAAGCATCTTAGTCTCATTGTCCACACGTTGTGTATGGAAAGGTACTATCTGTGAGCGCTCCCAGCTGTTACGCATCAAGTATTATGGTAACTTTGACAAGCCTCTTGGAAGGTTTTTGCGGGACTACTTGTTTGATCAGGTCCCTCTTCTCCCCTTTTCATTTTGTTTTAGGGGATCCTCCCCTTTCACTGTGTCCATTCCTTTTGAAAGAGCTTCCCTTTCTCAATGTGGATAGAATGCCTTTGCAGGGCTATCAGTGTCGTTCCTGCGATAAGCCACCTGAAGCCCATGTCCATTGCTATACCCATCGCCAGGGAAGTCTAACCATTTCAGTTAGAAAACTTACTGAATTTGTTTTGTCGGGTGAAGAGGACGGGAAAATTTGGATGTGGCACAGATGTCTGAAATGTCCTTGGAGTAATGGATTTCCTCCAGCAACTCAGAGGATTGTCATGTCTGATGCTGCCTGGGGTTTGTCACTTGGTAAATTTTTGGAGCTTAGCTTTTCAAACCATGCAGCTGCAAGTAGGGTGGCCAGTTGTGGTCATTCTCTCCACAGGGACTGCCTCCGGTTCTATGGGTGAGCAATATTCAGCCATCTCATACTTTTAGATTCAAGAATGAAAAAGTACACATGAGTGCCCATGAAACCCATATGCTTACCATTGGTTGTGTATATGTATGTGATTTTGAAATTTTCAAAAAGGACATGGGTTCATATGCATCCCATGCATATGAATGGTGCTCGTGCACTCATGTTCTTTTGGTTCTATGTCCATGCGTATTTTAAGCATAAGAAAATGGGGCAAGAACCCATACAAGAAACCTTATGCACGCAAAACACAAACCACTAGGATCCTAAGCAAAGTCCATGCTTATTTCTAACTCACTTTTAAAGAATGATCACAAACTTACCTAAATATAACTTACCTAAATATAATGCAATGGTTATCTTGGTTTCTGATTTTTTTTCTTTATATACACAGGTTTGGCAAAATGGTTGCTTGCTTCCGATATGCTCCTATTAGTGTTCATTCTATTTATTTACCACCTCATAAACTTGATTTTGGTCACCAGCCCTTGGATTGGATACAAAAGGAAACAAACGGGGTGTGTAATACAAGCATCCTTATTCATCTTTGCCCAAAATTCAAAAATTCATAATTCACTATTTCAGGTATCCAATTGAAATTCGCTTATCCATGCAGCTAAGAAGTTAACATTTTCTTGTAATTTTGTTAGGTTATTGAGCGAGCAAAACATCTATTTGATGAAGTATTGCATGCTCTACACTTGATATCTGACAAAAAGATTCAAGGAAGTTCTCTTAACATGGAATTTAGCAATTACATCGCTGATCTTGAAATCATGCTTCGAAAGGAAAAGTCAGAATTTGAGGTGCGGCACATTTTCATACTGCTTTTTTTTTTTAATTATATGAGTCAATGAGTGATAATCATTAGACAGAGAATGGAACTTGTAACATCAAGTCTTTGAAAGAAACACCACTAGACAGCCAATTCGTTCACAACTTCATCTGCAAATAGCCACACATGCTTGAGCTGTATCATGTGCATATACTGTCGAGTGTCGACAAAATCTGCATATCAAGGAAAAGGTACCACTGACACTGAGTGAACACTCAATCTCATATTGTTGTCTGATTCTTGGTATTTTGGTGTAGAAGGAAATGTAAATATTTCATGTCAGGGCAAGGGCATTCCCCATGATTTCTATGAGCAGTCTCTAGAGAAGAGATGGCAATATAAGTATTAAATAGAACTAACCCTCCCAACCCATGGTTTTCATAGTATTTTATATTAGAGAAAAAAAAAATAAACCTCATGCAAAACAGGTTGATCAGGTATGTCAAGCAACAAAATTACGTCTTATGTTGCATGCACCACAAAAGATTATCTGGAATTCTCACAAGGAACAAAGTAGTTTAACATTAGTTGCCTCGCAGCAACTGAAATCATAATTTTAGAGGTTATACAAAGTGGTCTATATCCTAATAATCTTAGGATGCAGTTATTTATATATACTAGTATAGCCCAACAGATGATCTTTTGCACTGTTTATTCTCTACCTCAACCACCACAGAGCCTCCTAAAGCAGTGCAGGATCACAAATACATCCACTCCATGATAACTGTATCCAGACTTCAGATAAATAAAGGCCAGATCGGAAGCTATTCAGAGGTCTCAAAAAACACCAGAATTTCACCACTCTTTAGGAAGATGAAGGCAAATAGACTGTTCATAGCGACAGTGGCAGAGAGGGTGACCATGATGCTTGGAGTGTGTCAAGGGCCTCCTTTCCCAAGGTAGGAGGGCCCTAACTACGCAGATTGTAGCTTGAGCCTGGCAATGGTGGCACCAGGGTTCTTCCCTGGACGCCCAGCAAAAGGTGAGATTAAGAGATAGCAAAGATGAGGTTAGGGATAACTTGTTTCTTGCTTAAATCATAAGAGGGTCTGTCGATTACATATATAGGAGCATGGCTCCTTGATCCTACTGCTAGGCATTAATCAGCCGGCTGCTATTCATGGTAAAGGAGCTTATCTCCTTGATGCAATTGCCCAGCAATAACTAGCTGGCTGCTAAAACCCTTCACCTCCTTGATCAGCGCGAGGCCTTAAACCTCAGCCGCCCTGTCCTCATTAAGCTGTTGCTGGCCATGCGCAACGCCTCGTGTTTGAGGTCGGCGGCTGTACTGACGGCCCCACATCACATAGTGCAACTGGGAGGGGTGTGCTCGGAAGACTGCCGCACATGTGTGTTGAAGCAGAGTGGAAGGAGGCATGCATGGGAGCAGAGAGGAGTGGGTCAGGGTGCGCACGCGTGGTGGCAAAAGGAGAGCTGGAGCATCGTGCCCAGCGGAGACGTGCCAGAGCAGAGAGAAACGATTTCTACTTCTCTCTTTTAAGTCTCCTACATCAGCAAAACATCAGCTAAAGGATAACATAGCAGTCTATTTAATCTATGGAAACCATTCTGGTTTTAGGGTTGGGATTGCCCTAATGGGTTTGGGATATTTGAAGCTATTAATCTGATCAGTTAAGTTTAATGTTAATCATATTAATCTGATCAGTTTTTTTCTGTGACTTATTATCAGTTAAGTTTAACATTAATCATATATTATCTGCATAAGCTTGTGGCATAATGAGGTGCAAATGAACCTCCTAGCTATAAAAAAAGATCCCCAAAATACTTTTCAATATATTGGCATGTAGTTTACATGGTGGTTTGCTGTCGATAGATGCACCCTAATTCACTGTACCTAGAGCATATGCAGAAACGTTACAGTTCATTCCCCTATACTCCTGGAGGAATGCATTGTCAATGTTACATGCTTACATGATTTTTTTTTTTTTGGGTACTTATTAGGGATGCCTGAATAAAGTCTTGAGAAGGGATATGCAGAAAGGCCAACCAGACATTCTTGAGATCAATAGGCTGCGAAGACAGTTACTCTTCCATTCATACATGTGGGATAAAAGACTGGTATTTGCTGCAAGATTGGATAGATGTCATCACGAGAAGACCCATTCTATAGATAGTGTTGCTGAGCAAAATGTACTACTAAAGCCTCAAAGTGAAAGCAGCGGGAATAGGTCTGCCAACAAAGATGCTAAATATGTTGAGTGCCTTCAGGAAAACATTTATGGAGGGAGTCAAACTGGAGTTGATGCAGGTACTGTCAATTCTAATCATGTCCAGCAAATGGCTACAGGCGAATTGGATTCACTTCAAAGAGACATCAAAACTCCTCTATACAGCAGTGTTGGTGTAAGTGACGAGTCGATTCCCTTGGAACCAGATCTTGTTGCTGCTCGACGCACCCTTTCAGAAGGCCAGTTTCCTAGTGTATTGGATGTGACTAATGCACTTGAAGCGAAATGGACCGGTAAAGATGATCCTGTTTCTAGCAAGGTAACCATGCCAGAATCTACAGCATCCTCAGAGGACTCAGAAGAACATATGGGTGATACTACACTTTCGTACGCCTCTATATTGCTGAGCAAGCTAGGGGACAGTGCAGCAGACCATTCTAATTGGATAGGAATGCCTTTCTTACTATTTTACCGTTCCCTCAATAAGCAATGGAATCGTTCAAACCGATTTGACGCACTCAACGAGTATACTCCTGAATATGTTTCTTTCTTAAGGGAAGTGGAGCGTCATATTGGACCTAAATTTCTCTTTCCTATAGGAATCAATGACACTATTGTTGGAGTTTATGACGACGAACCTACTAGCATTATCTCTTATGCGCTGGCCTCCCATGAATATCATCTTCAGATGTCAGATGAACTGGAACGAGAAACGACAGACACTTCACTCCCAGTATGTGACTCAAGAAGTGCCTCGTTAACTGAACTGGATGAATGTACTTCTGAACTTCTAAGAAGTCTTGTCTCTACAGAGGACATTTTCCTCTCCATTTCTGGAAGCAAGAATCCACTTGCTTCAGATCCACTTGTACCTCGAAAAGTAAGTCACATAAAAGTGAATTTTGGGGATGAAGGTCCTCTAGGACAGGTGAAGTACACTGTGATTTGTTACTATGCCAAACAATTTGATGCTCTGAGGAGATTATGCTGTCCATCAGAGCGTGATTTTGTCAGATCCCTTAGTCGTTGCAAGAAATGGGGTGCTCAAGGAGGCAAGAGCAATGTATTCTTTGCAAAATCAATGGATGATCGTTTCATAATTAAGCAGGTTACCAAAACTGAATTAGAGTCATTCATGAAGTTTGCTCCAGACTACTTCAAATATGTATCAGAGTCGATTTGCACTGGAAGTCCTACTTGCATCGCAAAAATTCTTGGTATTTATCAGGTAAGTGTTTTTTTTTTCCTCCAGTAGTATTTTTTTTTTCTGTGACTTATGTGATTAGAACCCAGTGGGTAGCCACTCCCTTCTCAGGGCACTGTATGTGAGAAATAGTAGGAATTGTTCTCATTTATCTCATAACTTAAAAAAAAGGAATTTGTTTTCTTTTCTTGTTTAAACAGTGCCAAATCAAATAAAAACCAAAGAAAGTTAGTTAGTTGTCAAATAGACATCTTGGAGTCCTTGCAAGAAAAATGGCATACTTACTTTTAAAAGATAGGAACTGGATATGTATAGTTTGCTTGCTTTTGGTTTATTCAGTTATGATACCATCAGATTAAGAAAAGAATCAAATTGCAGCAGGAAAAAGTAACTGTTGACTGTAGAAGCAAAATATCATCATGATCTCCGAATAAGAATTAAGAAAGACTCTTATTTCAGTCGATTTTGTTTATGTTAGCCATACCTTCAATATTGTATGTACTTTTATTAAATCTTATTACACAGTATTAGTTAGGCATTAATTTTTATCCAAGCTGTCCATTGAGTGAGAGTGATTGAACGGCCTGGAAATGGAACTCATGGTTGGATCCAAACTGTTCCACAAGAAACCCAATGTTTTGGCCTTCAAATATTCATAAAGATTGGAACATCATGTCAATTTTGCATCCAGATATCCTGGGAGCAATGCCATCTTGATTCTGGTCTTTTTGAAGGCAGACTTTTTTTATTTTGAACTTCAGAATCAGTTTTTGTTAGATTCTAATGCAAAATTATTACTTTGAAAAGGTTAAGAGCCTCAAAGGAGGTAAGGAGACGAGGATGGATGTTCTAGTGATGGAAAATCTTTTGTTTGAGCGTAATGTGACAACATTGTACGATTTGAAGGGTTCTGCAAGATCAAGATATAACCCAGACTCAAATGGTAGCGATAAAGTACTTCTTGATCAGAACTTAATTGAAGCGATGCCAACATCGCCTATTTTTGTCGGAAACAAGGCAAAGAGACTGCTGGAGAGAGCTGTTTGGAATGACACATCCTTTCTTGCTGTAAGTATAAATCATATGCTTACATCTTTTTATTCCTTTAGATGTTATTATGGTCCATCCATATGTCTGTTGCTAGTGATCAGAATTTGCTAGCACAATGAAATGATACTTCATCTTTATAGTACAACTGGAAAGGATTGTTTCTTCTAAAAAAAAGAACTGTGTACCTGGGACATGAGTAACACTTAAATATGCTCTTATGTACAAATGTCAAAAACCATAGAATTTCTAGGTATTACCCATGCCAAGCAAACCTATATAAATTATATAATCAGTGGCATCCTAGTATTCCTGCCAACCAGTTCTTTTGTTAGAAAACCCTCCGAGCATATGCATGTAGTGTTGTCTTCTTGTATCCTTAATGCATTCCCTATAAAGGGTTGCATACTATGTGGTGTGAAACATGAGGTTGACTCTCAGTCTTACTAATAACATGCATGATTGATGATGTCATGTTCAAAAGAAGAATAAGAGAACCAAACATTTCGGGAATCACTTTATATCTGATATGTACTTATGGGTCAAGTATGTGCTTATGAGTCAGGACTTAACTGATATAGGAACAGACATACGAGGCCAGCTAGTGGAAGTATTGAACTATTGGTACTATCTAAGCTCTGGAGATGCACCAATTTATATATGTTTATATTTATATAAAATGTGGCATGTGTCATTAACACATTATTGGTGGTCTTCTCGACTGTGCCAGTGAACATACTCGACCTTCTTGTTGGTAACTGTAACTTGATATTGTCTAGACCCAAAATATGTATGTTGTAAATCTATAGTCGTGGTATAAAAATATGGATCATAATTGATGCAACTATATAGTGCATTGGTGCTTCATTTAGAAACTTACTAATATCATCTTTTACACATGCTCTTATAGAATTCCTATCAGTTAACATAAAGGCCTATACTGACATAAATATTGGCAACTTTGCTGCAGTCCATCAATGTAATGGATTACTCTTTACTTGTTGGTGTTGATGAGAAAAGGCATGAACTTGTAATGGGAATTATAGATTTCATGAGACAATATACGTGGGACAAACACCTAGAGACATGGGTGAAAGCTTCAGGGATATTAGGTGGACCAAAGAATGTGTCGCCAACAGTAATTTCACCAAAACAGTACAAGAAGCGGTTTAGGAAAGCCATGTCGGCCTACTTTCTTGTCGTCCCAGACCAGTGGTCACCTCCAGTGACGAGCAAGCAAGCTGAGAGTGGTCAGGACAGGGACAATGACCAGGTTCTCTTGACAGAATTGTGAGATGCTTGCATAACTTTTAGGAATTATTCAGGGAATAACTCCTTTATTTTGCAACATCTATAGATTTTGATTTTATTGAAATTTTGTTCATTGTTTTTTGGGTAGCTGTATTTATCTGGCTATCTATACTTTTTTTTCTTTTTTTTTGGTTGGGGGGGAGGGGGGAGATCTATATGTAAAAAGTTTTAGCCCAAGTCTTGGAAACTTGTAGATAGAAATCAACAAGCATATAGGGTTGTACAAGCTGTCATTCTTTTCCATGAACCCTTGGTTCATTGAAATTTTATAGCATGTAGAAATAGTAGAACTAGTTTCATAATTATGCACCTAATGTATATCTTTTGCTTTCTCGTTTTCATACATTCTATATTAAACAAATTCTTTTCTGGGAGAGATCCACCAAGAAAAAATCATGTATGTGGTGCTTTAGCCAAGTGTATGTAAATACTCTGAAATTGTAAAAAGAAAGTATTTTTTTCCCCATTTTATAACTTGGATTTTGCTACAATTTTTTCACAGCGATTTAGCTGTTTTTTTTTGTTTTTTGTTTTTTGCTACCGTGTTCTATTTCCTATGAACCTGCCCTCAGCTTGTTGGTAAGAATCGCATGACTTCTGCAAAAATTAGGAAAAATAGAACTAAATGATCATGTCTGGCATCTTGAGACTTCGAGAGTTCTATGTATTAATGTATATTACACTAAGTTGAAGTAAATAGTAGGGTGTGAAAACAATCAAGAGGGGTTGTGTTGTAATTAGAGTATGAATTACTAGTGGGTTAAGCGATTCGTTGTGATCTTCACTCGCTCAATCAATTAATCTCTAATATCCACCATATCCTTCTACTGCTAGATATGCTATAGTTGCCGTGTTTAACATCCCACTCAATGGTACCCACTAGGTTGAGGTTGTAATATATATATATATATATATATATATATATATATATATATATATATCTATATATATATATATATTATATATATTATATATATATATATATAGATTATACCATAGTAGCTGGCTTAGAGCTTTGTTTGGATGCATTCGTATCGACCTCAACTCACATGTGTTGAGTGTATTAGGGTGAACTTGCGCTAAATTCTACCACAATCCACATATGTTGAGTTGATTGGGGTGAAAATTCTGCTAAATTCCACCACAATCCGGACACACATGGAGTGAGGTTAGGAACAATGGAGACTCTACCTGATGTGCTTGGAAGGCGGGGAGGCCTGCGGATTCTCAAGTTCTGGAGAAGTTGCCATCCCTTGAGAAAACAAAGGTACTAGAGGCACCTGCTGCTGTAGTAGCAAAAATGCTCCGGCGCAATAATTGGCAACTGGCAAAGGGCTGAGCTGCCAAAGGATGTGGCGGCACTGGAAGCCTGAAGTAGGGAGTTGGATGGCCAATCTAGGTATATGGGTAGGGTAGATAAACTGATAAGATAACTGTGACCTATCCTCTTGAAGCTACTCAAGGAATGCATTTTTTTTTCCTCTGATCAATTTAGTTAAAACATCCTCATTTCTCTGTTCGTGTCTCTGGTGGGACTTGAGCCTGCATGCTCCCACTGCGCATCTGGATGTGCTCGGTCTGGACAGCTGCCATGTGATGTTGTAAGCTCAACAAATGGCTCTGGCGAGGCAAGAGTAGCAGTAAGTATCCACTCCTCCACAAAGCAGATCGACGATGTCAACAAATGGGAGATGGGTAGTAACAGGAGAAAGCAACTACTGTTGTACCACAATGAAGGTGAAGCCCAAGATGTTTGTCGATAATGGAGTGAAAGAGCTACTGCAGGAGAACCATGTGATTGTGACCATGGGGTGCCGAGGTGGTGGACCTGGTGCTTGAACCGAATGGAGTAGAGAGGACGGCACAACAACGGACTCTAACACCACAATCGGATAGGGAGCTGCTTCATATGGTGGGACATGATTACATGAAGCAGTAGTTCGCCCAGTGTTATGACACCCTTTTTTCTTTGATTTTTTCAATTTAAATTAGCTTAAGGCCAAATTTAAAGGAGAAAACTATTTTATAAATTAAATCAATCATGGCATGTGGTATAAAAGCATTGTTGTCGTCATGCTCCTTGCATATTTTGTTTCTGTAGAAAATAAAAATTAAACTTTAAAAAGGTTTCTATTTGATTTTGAAAACGTACTTACAAAATTTCAAAAGGAGTTCTGAGCTGAAACTAACCTTGTTGGCCCCATACCACAAACTCCCACCACCATCTCCTCTTTCTCAGTTTAGCCCAAACCTTATGGTTTTGGGCTGATTTCGGGCCAGAATGTTTTTTCTCCCACTCTTTCTTTCTTCCTGGGCTCAATCTGTTTACCAGCCAGCCAACTCCATTTTATACATCGTGATCGTCTTCCACCTCCAGCTGGCCCTCTTCTTTTCCATTTTCACCTTAAATCACATGCACGCACGGCCATTATCGACATGCACGCACGGCCATTATCGGACTATTCCACAACTGCTTCTCGCAGCCAATTTTAAGAACATAATCAAATGCAAATCATATGTATGCCAGAATCAATTTATTCATACAAGTGATGATTTCATCAGTGATACATATGAGATGCTATTGCATATAAAAATAAAAGTACAAAAGATGAAAAGATATTTTTTTTCTCGAATACGCAAAAGGCTTGCGTATCATTGTATATTAAGAAGAAGAGTTTACGAACATGCAACACGCTTCTAGTTAGTGCTAAAGGTGGTCCACCTAACATAGACGTGGCTGGACCAACCTAACAAAAGATCTTATGAAACGATATTACATAACGGAACAACTAAGATCGACGTAGCTACACGGATCAAACGGCCTTGATGAGCGCCTCCAACGCTTCGACGTTGGACGCGGTCAAGTTGCCGTCGAAGAGCTTGTCGAAGGCCTCAATCTCTGACGCGGAAGGCGCTGATGGGCCCTTGATGTAGCCCAAACGCTGCGAAAAGATCACATACAGGTCTAAAAAAAGGGTACATATATAGACTTATTTTATTTTTCTTTAGTAGGATGAGACTCCATCGCAGGCAGGGAGTAGTATAAGTGTACTATAATCAGCATAAATTCGAATAAAAAGGTTTACAAACGGGCAATGTACCATATGTGTCTCCAAGAGGTAAGCACGCGATCAAAAAATAAAACAAACAAATAATTAGGCCCAGACTCACAAATGAGTTACGGACCCAAATTGAATTAAGGAAAAGTCCAAATTACACCCCTAAAGCTTGACGTTGGTCCAGATAACCCCCCTAAACAGTACTTGGTTAGATTTATTCCTGCAACTATTTGAGTAATTTCGACTTTTTCTTGAATTAACTTTTAGAGATGTCTTAAGGCAGGATACTTTAACTTTAATTAATAAAATTCATAAAAATACCAATATTTATGACACCAAATTAATTAGTAGCATTAGATACATTATAAATATTATTACCACCATTATTTGTTATAAATTAAGTTTGTCAAAGTTAAGATAGTTTGATTTAGAGTGATTATTGGAATTATTATTTTAGGATTGAGGGAGCACGTGCAGTAATCATATAAGTAGTTTGAGTGTAGTCATTAGATATGCCTGAGCTGCCTTGCTGTTTGCTGGTATAGTCATAAAAGATGCATGATTTACAACACAGTTTGTTACTGCTATGATTGTATATATGGCTTTATGATAACCGTTATTACTGAACGCTGCATCCTTTTTAGCCCGACGTACGTACGTGCTCCTTTGAGCTTTAGCAGCCTCCAAGTCCAAGTCCAACGCGAACGTACGAGAGCATGCTCGATCGAGATCGATGCATGGAATGGAACTTGCTTGCGAGACTGACTCTTGTCAACCGGCCGGCTGGCTGGTCACGGTCAGTAACTGGAGTTACAGCTTTTGCGCTTTTGGGCATTATCAAGAAGGGAGAACGGTTTAAGTTGGCAGCCATATAGGAGTACATTCACCGGTTCCATATGAGCCTTTTGGAAATAAACCATTATCAGAAGTGGGCTTCGGAGATATGCCATCCCGCAACGGGGTTTCGGAGATCTGCCATTATGAAACGCTGTCCACCCGCTAGAATGCCATCCGATGACTTTGGGAAACTTTTCTTCCTCTTCTACCCTTGCCCCTTCTCTTTCTTTCACAGCTCGTACGCTGGGAAGGAACGGATGCAGTAGTATCGAGCGCTCTTCTTCTCCCAGCGCTCATCGTCTCCAAGCACGGTGAGCTCTCCACGCCCAGCGCCCCCACGCCTTCCTGCCTCCCATCACTCGCCCACCTCCCCATGCCCACGAGCAGTGACTTCACACCCCCATGAGCAGTGCTTCGGTCGCCATGGCTGGCCCCAGCTCGCGTGACTGGCTCTGGCATCCGGGACGGGTGTCGTGTGCGGGCTCTCCTCCAGCAGGAAGACAGCCGCGGTGAAGGCGCGCTTGAGGCTGAGCCGGTGCTGCCCCGCGGCGGCCGCAAGGTGGGAGACAAGCGACGCCGCGCGTGGGGTGAGGGCGAGCGGAATGCCATGGCCACGGACTTGAACGCGAGCCAGACGTCTTCCGAGCGGCATCAGTGCGCGCGGCCATGCTCAAGCTCGGGAGTCTCCTCCCCCGCGCGCACGGCGAGCTGGGGCTGGCCATGGCAGGCGCTGTCAGGAGAACGGCGACGAATGAGCACCAGCTCCAAGATGAGAGGAAGCGCAGGAAGGGGGTGATGCTTACTGCTGCCGGGCCTGCTCGTCATGGGGGTTGCTCGTCATGGAGGCGCGTTGGAGAGGGGCGCGTCGCCGTGGGGGGTGGCGCTCGGAGTGGGGGAGCTCGCCGTGGGGGGCTCCTGGCCTAGGTGGAGCTCGCCGTGGCAACCGCTCGGCGTGGGAAGCGCTCTGCGTGAACGACGACCGCGGCGGCCTCCGTTTCGTCCGTGGCCACTGGAAGGGGCAGGGGTAGTCTAGGGATAAATGGCTCCAAATCTGATCGGATGGCATTTCAGCGGATGGGACGCGTTCCATAATGGCAGTTCTTCGAAGCCCCGTTACGAGATGGCATATCTCCGAATCCCACTTTCCATAATAGTTTATTTTCAAAAAGCTCGTTCTATATCTCATATCTCCATGCATGCACACAAGCTCTGTGTGCTCGCTGCCTCCCTGCCTTCTTACACACTGATTATGAATTCTGTACGTAACTACAGTACATTAGTAGTAGTAGTACTACGTGCGTGGAGATAGAGTAGCTAGCTAGGAGTAGGTCGTAATTATAACCTTTTTCACCACCCTTGCCCTAGCAGTAGGAGGGCTTTGCTTGCAAACGACGCATGAATAGATATATACATAAGATAGATAGATAATATAAACAATTCCACAATGGAGGTAGCCAGGCCGGCAGGAGCAGGACGACACGGGCGGGGAGTACGGCGTGATGGGCGGCGCGAGACTGGCTGGGGCTCCCCTCCGCTCCGCCGAGGAAATGCAGGACCGCCCAGTCTCATCCCATTCCATGCATATGCAGATGCATTATGGCAACAAGCTCCCTCCGCGGGCGCTTTGCATGCCCCAACAGCTTCATTAGCGCGTGTGCCACCACGCATTATTATTGTTATTATTGGAGGCAGACAATGCAATAGCAATAATCCCCCCGGCCGGTCTGACTCGATCTGGTCGATTGCGGCATGCATGCATCGAGAGCTACAACTACAACAGGAGATATGCTTATGGTTCTCTGGTTCCTGCATTATCCAGTGGCCTGGCCACCATCTGTACCGTACGTGTAGTGTAGCTCTTTCGTCCGTCTCCGCCGGCCGGCCGCGCGCATGCTGCATGCATGAATCATCAATCGGCGTCGGCTCCCCGGCCGTCAGTTGCATGCCCATGCTGCGTGACGTCGTCCGTACCGTGTACCCAACAAATTAGTAATCATTGCAGTGCAACACGCCACGCAAAGATGCCCTGCATGCGGCGCCGCTCGCTCGCTGCCTCGCTGGTCGCTGCACTATGGGTGCGTTTTGATCGCAGTTACACCTGTAATTCTACACTGTAGCACGTTCGTTTGTATTTGACAATTTTTGTCCAATCATGACCTAAGTAGATTTAAAAGATTTATCTCGTGCTGTATATGCAAAAAGTATAAACATGCAAATATTTTGTCTATATTTAATGCTCCATACATGTGCCGTAACGTTGATGTGACTAGTTACAATTGTAATTTGTAGCGGATCTAAACAGGGCCTATATATGCTTACCATTATACTGCATGCATGTTTGTGTATCACCCTGTTCAGCTGGCTGGTACGGTATGACTGGCTGACTGATTGTTCTGAGAGAAAAACACTGCTGCTGAATGACTGGCTGGTGCTGGCTGGTATTGTACACCATACGCATGCTCATTGCTGACACACACAGCTGCTGCTGCAAGCTGCATGCATATGTACTAGCTACGACGTGCATGCATATACGTACTACGTAGTAGTACATATGTACAGACAACGAGAACGACTGCGGTACCCGTACGTACGTATGTATATTAATTTATTTATTTACGTAGGCCATATGTCCGGCCATGAGTCCATCGATGAATGGATCGATCCATAATAACCTACCAAAGTAGAAAATGCAAATTAACGAGACTTGACTGGTCAACACGAATTCTACCACTACATAAACGACCCTCAGTTATGCACCGGATTGTGTTTACCTATATATCCTCGTCTTGCAAAAGTGCTAAAAAACGAGTCCAATATATATACGTTTTTTTCCTCTTCTAACAAAAGCAAGTATATTATATATTAGTAAATTTGCCCGTGCATTATAACAGGATGTATAGATTGTCATATAGATATCTTAATCATGCAGTTATCCTCGCTCATCATGCAGACAACACCAAGTGACTGTCTGGGACGGTCGAGTCTTACTAAAGGCCACAACCCGCTCTAACTTTTCCAAATATCAAAAAGAGCACTGGATCATAGAAACCCTTGTTTTGTGGTCTTGTGGGTCTGTACATGAATTGGAAAACTGCCAGCGCCAGCGAGTCTCGCTGCACACACCACCGTGTCACGGTGTCCGTCAATCCCCCCATGAGCCACTCGTCTGCAGAGCTGCACAACGGTAGCACGCCCGCACGACCCGGATCTGCACTTCAACCGGCACTGTGCATTGTGCAATAGCTCGCCAAAGCTCGTTGTGCAGTGCACAAGCTGCTTGAATCGGTCTCAAGCTCGTGAATTAGCTTAGGTCTTAGGATCAAGGTGCTTGGGGACCAGCATGTTATGGGCCCACGCGTATAAACTCTGCCGTCGCCGCTGCTTCTCCCTGTAGCCGCAGCCACCACCTCTCTTCCCTCTCCCATCCTCTGCTCCACTCCGTGGAGGACCACGCCGACGCCGTGAAGCCAGGACCAGGAGTTCATCCCAGTGGAGGATGGCGCGCGCAGGAACCATAATCGCCACGGCGGCGTTTCCTTTATTTCGCTTCGGAGCCCATCATGAACCCAGATCTGTGTGTAATATTTTGATTATATAGTTTGATTTGATCTATTGTCCTATTGTATTCGATTTTGAGGATGATGTTGCGGCCACTGAACCGTAGAACTCGGGAGTTCTTTTTCTTATCAAAATACTAATTTTCTTTTGTGCGAAACCGGAACTCCTCGGTCGACTCTGATTCGTAAGGAAGGTGCTTATCAAATACTTTATTTCTTTTGTGCGAAACCGGGACTCCTCGGTCGAGTTGGATGGTGGAGATTGCTGTCGACCTGTCATGTGTACTCTGTATAGGACTCGACGGAAAAAAAACAGAAATTTTAACGAGTCCAATATATATACTTTTTTTCCTCTTCTAACAAAAGCAAGTATATTATATATACTCGCTTAGTCATACAACACATACAAAAATTCAAAAAAAATTACCTAGGCTCTATTCGGCTGGCTGGATTGTATGACTGGCTGGCTGATTGTTGTGAGAGAAAAATGCTGCTGAATAGTTGGCTGATACTGGCTGGTAAGTTCAAGTGAACACAAGCAATTTTAGGGTACATAAAACAATTTGACACTAAATACTTTCCATTCATCAACCAGTCATCCTTAATCATGTCTGTAACGGCATCTGCATAGAATGTTCTATCTTGATCTGTCCTAAAATTTCTCAAATCTCTGCATTTATTACAAGATAAGGGAGGAGTATGTCACTAGGAACAACAACACCTATATAATGGCTCCTTTGGATAGATAGACGAATCTAGGCAAGGATGAACGATGCCTACCTAATCTGCAGGTACTATGAGTACTCATGATCTTGATATTATTTCAACAATTATGCTTTCAGTCCAATCGATAATTCTAGTCTATAAGTCATGCTTGTTGTATTGCTGGACAAGAACCAATCTTGACACGTGTCTTGTTTCTTGTGTGATGTTGATCTATCCCCCCCCCCCCCCCACCCTCAATTAAAATTGAAGGGCTCGGGCCCGTGATTTTTGTGTTGGTTTAATGTCCAGAACACATCTAGATTCATTATATTTGAATTCAGATATGCTGAAAGCCCATGCTTGGTTTTGGGTAATTGATGAAACCTAGTTTGCTAATATTTGCTCTAGGTGTTTCATGAGAATGATCAGCAAACACCAAGATGAAGCAAAAGACCGAGTCAGTGGAGACCACAAGTGAAGGGAAATGACGACGTCCATGCAAATGGTTTAAGTCAATCATTAAAGGTGTCTACAGGCTCCATCAAGAGATGAGAAGGAAGATGGTGAAAAGCTAGGAGCTCAAGGGAAAGGTATAACCAATAGGAGCTCTTTTGGTTTTGGTGATCAAGACTATAGAGAGAGTGATCACATTTAGGATAGATAGTCATACTATTAAGAGAGGAGAAATTGTTTGTGAAATGTGATTATCAAAGTGACACTAGGTGTTCATATTCATTGCATATGCATGTAGATACTAGTGACACTAACAAAACCCGTTGAAAAACTCTTTGGAAAATGTTAACACACGTGCACTAAAGTCAGAGACATTTTGTAGTGTTAGCGCATTTGGAAACGGGGTGAAGTTTGAGTGGTAGAGAGGGGTTTGGGTCCTCTCTCCGTCCTGCTGACCTTGCGAGGTAGGATTCAACGTTTTTCGGTGATTTCACTTAGTACAAAAGTGCACCGAAAACTTGCCAAAGTCTTCCGGTGGCTAACTCTTTGAAAATGTGCAAAAACGTATGCACCGGACGCTAGGTGCGTCCGGTGCGAACCCCATGCTCTCGAGTAGGTTCGGTGAAGGTTTTCACCGGACGCGCGAAAATCCTCACCGGACGCGCTGGAAGCGAGGCTTCAGCGTCCGGTGCATCTAACCGAGTGAGCAGCAGTTAGCCGTTGGAGCGTCGGACGCCGAGCAGCGTCCAGTGCACCTACACCGTACGCGTCCGGTGGCATTTGGAGCTATCTGGATGCTCTCTGAGTGGCCACCGGACGCTGGCGTCGAGCGTCCGGTGTGAGCGCGCGAAGCACAAGATTTCAAACGGCTAGTACACGTGTCGCCGGGCAATACACTGGACGCTGGGTGTTCTGCATCCGGTGCTCCTGTCGGAGCATCCGGTGCCCCCGTAATCAGTGAGTAACGGTTGGTTTCTTGAGTGGGGCTGTTTAAGTTGGAGGGGCTGGCTTCTGCTCTCTCTCCAGCATATTTTCATTTGACTCTACAAGCTAGTGAGCCTCTCCACTTCTCTCTCACACATTCCACTTGATTGTGATTATCATTTGGTGAGATTGGAGAGCATCAAGTGCATTGCATGAGTGTGTTCATCTAGAGGCACTTGGTGATTGGATTTCACAGCGGATTCTCTTGTTACTCTTGGAGTTTGCCAACTCCTAGACGGTTTGGAGCTGCGAGGATCGTTGAGGGGAGTTGGTGATTGTCTCCACCTCCGATCGGTGAAGTTATAAGGGGTTCTTTAGCCTTCCCCGCGGGAGATCGCAATTGGCTACTCTAGTGGATTGTGCGTAACTTGTGGATCCCCATCTTGTGTTGATTGTGCGGCACCCATGAAAAGGGTTTGGTGTGTGATGCCAATTAGCGCGTGAACCTCCAAGTGGGTGCATCGCTACAACGAGGAGTACCTTGCCGGCAAGCAAGTGAACCTCGATAAAAAATCTTGTGTCATCTCTCTACTAAGGATTTCTCTTGTTTATTATGATTGATTGGATTGGTATTCATATCATCTCTTCACCGGCGGTATAACCATCTCCCTCACTTTTACATTTGAGCACTTACTTTCGTAGTTGTACACTTGCGTAGTTTGTTCACCTAGGAGTAGTGTAAAGTAGTGACTTAGTCTTGTTGGTGTGGAATTAGAGACTATAGCATAGAACGGTTAGGTGGCTTGCTCTTTTAGTAGGCTAGCGCAAAATTCGCTTCGCCTCATTATTGTCTAACCACTTTGTTTAAGTGTTGTTTGTAGAAGTTTTTATAGGCTATTCACCCCCGCTAGCCATTTAGGACCTTTCATATGCCCCTATCATGCGTGTTTATATGAGTAATCTATAAAAAAACAACACTTGAATTTAATGAATAACCAATGTTGTGAAACTAATCGATATCATCTGAGCTTCTTTCCTGACAATAATGTAGCAGAGTGCATCATGTATGATTTTTATGGATGATATTGATTTTTTACGTGGGTAAATAGAAAACATCACGACAACCATTTAAATTAATTTTTGTTTTTCAGTAGTTCCTCTAGGAGCATGGCTAGGCCAACCTCAGGGCCGGACCTTTGTGGGCCCTCTGCTACCAAAAAGTGGCGCAATGTAGAGGTAGAAGTCACGAGACACGACATGGCATAGTGGAGAATAAATCAAGAGGAAGAGGATGACGTCTGGGATCCATGTGTGTCGCCTCCAAACCAATCAAAAAAGGCTAAGAGCAACTCCAGGAGCCCCCTTATTCCCTTTCTTATATATGGTGGTCACCAACATTTTACCCTAACCACCCCCACCAATACTCCACACCAATATCAATTGCAGGATTCCTCACTGCTGCGTGGGCATAGACATGTCACCCCTGCACCGTAGTTCACAGGAGTCGGCCGTCCAAAGATGCCTCTAGCATGCACCTCTCGTGCTAGGCCCAACCATGGTCACCGGGATCTATTTGTGCCTTATTGAGCCCACAAAGACGATCTCAAGGGCTTGGAGATTGCATAGCAAGAGAACGGATGAAGAGGTCGGCTGGAAGCGAAAAAGGAAGTGGGGTTCCATGGTGGAAAGGCAAGCTGGCATTATCGTTGGGGAGGAGGAAGCGCTAGCAACATGCAGGTAAGCAGGTGGCAGATAGTGGAAGGGTCATGGTGGAGGGGGCGACCTAGTTGTGGAGGGGTCGGAGAAGGGCATCATGGCCATGGAGGGGACAAGGAGGGGCAACGTGGCTTCAGGGCAAGAAAGCAAAGAGTAGTATGTGGGAGATAATATCATGCGGGAGAGAATGAGATGAGAGAGAGAGAGAGAGAGAGAGAGAGAGAGAGAGAGAGAGAGAGAGAGAGAGAGAGAGAGAGAGAACTAACAAGAGAAATCCATGTATTGGTGATAGGTAATCTATAAAAGTATCTTCCTTAGTAATAAATCTAAAAGGCACTACTGGTGCTCACCAATAATACCTTGTTGACAAGGGTGGATGTAGCACCGGGTCGGCCATATCTTGAGCCCCCATTACCGCCGTTGGATGTATGGAGCCCCTTCTAAACCTTTGCTACAAGGAGAAGCTAAGTGTAGAAAATAAGAAAGACGAGCCCCTCTTAACATATGTTTCTAGATCTACTTATCAGGGATAGATTAATGGTAAGCTGCTGGAGATGCTTAACCCTATCTCTAACCAAACAGTTTGACTCGATAAAAAAACGAGGATTGATCTCACCTATTCTAGATGGTTTCTCACACCAAATACGTACACATTAAGTCACAATCTGCCAAAGCCCAAGCCTCTTCTTGTTTGAGAATCTTTTTAGCACATGTATTCTAGCTAGTTGGCTGGTCTGATATATACATACATGTACGAGAATCTTTGAACGGTGAGGTCACATTTGTCAAACTTTGCACTAGGGAGAGGAGGCAGTCCACAGTCCTAACGACAGAGATGCCACCAGCCGCCACGCTAGTTAGGTCACCTCCGCCAGGCGCCAGCGGCGCCGGCTTTGACTAGCACAACACAACGCAAAGCGGCTACAGTTACAGTTACAGAGAAGTTCATTCAAGCTGACTGGCAGTATCCTAGCTTTGGTATACTGGTACTGTACGTCGCGCATCATTAGTGTATTTGTATATAGTACTGCTATGTGCCTGTGTACCATCACAAATTCACAATACACATGCACGTACTTATATACGCACCATCGTAGTTCAAGGTTGTTACAATAGTACAACCAAGATTATTTAGGCCCTTTTGAATTGCTGTACTTACACGTACGGATCCTTCTTCTACATTGATTTGACAAACGCCGGTGCCGCAAGGAGCGCCGGTGCCGCAAGGTGCGTTGGCTGGGGGTTGCCAGTTTACCACAGTCCTCAGAGGCACTACATCTGCATCCTGCATCTTTCTCGGTCTCCTGGAGGCTTTGGCATGATGCATCTGTCCGTTTCCTCCCTCGCGTTATAGAGCTATAAGATCAATAATAGAGCCAAGTTGCTTGGCTATAAGCCAAGTTATAAGAGTTAAGTCATACAATAATTGGCTCCAATTTACCTTGAAAAGTTTTCTCTCTCCTATTTCTCCTCACTACACTTCTATTTGGGCCTATTTATACTTATGCTTCCATGCTCAGTTTGGTTCTTTGCATGTAGCCAAGCTCTCCTCTCTCCTCCCTTCTCTCCTCCATATCAGTATTTGCTTGGCTATAAGCCCATTATTGTATCTTCGCTAAGAGCAACACCAATGCATATGGTGGACTACTTGGTCCAAAGATATGGACCCTGTGTCAGCAGATCATTACTATGGCAATTGGTATAATGTTAGACGTTAAGCTGAGAATAAAATTAAAATAGTGTTGTCCGTCCAAACTTCTTAGCCATAGCCTAACACGAGAGGGAGGGGGCCAGGGAAAGATAGTGAATTTAATATTTCATTATGCTTATGGGCTGGCCATATGTTTATGGGTACCTTGTGGTATAGACTACTCTATAAACTGCTTGTACAATATTAGTAACGAATTTTTTATTACTTATGGACTGCTTTATAGACGCATTAGTTATGGTTGCTCAACCACTATGTTTTTTTTTTGTCAGTGGCGCATAATTAATTTTATTGCCAGCTTTTGTGGTAGCTCCTTGCCATGGTCACGACAGCCAGGTATGAGAGGTGAGGGAGAGAGGGTGGGCAGAGAGAAAAACTATGTGTTTACTCTCTATAGGTAATCCATGACACTGGATATCTTTATTGTAAACCCCTCTAGATCATCTTTTCAATGTTTCAGTTGTCTGATAGACAATATTCTAATAGCTATGAATTATTTTTCTACAATATTGTGGTTGCTCTTATCAGTGCCTAGCATGTCATTAAAGCAGTGGAATTTAATTATTTGTTTTAGTATAAATCTATTTGAAGAAATATATATTCTTAAGCAAATCTTATTTAATCCAAATCTAGAATTGCAGGTGTAGTCTTTAATTTGGGGTGCCTTGATTGTATAGAAGTTAATGTTTAAACATTTTGACTAGCAATTAGTTAAATTATAAGAAAGTTTAGGGTATAAAAGTTGTATTAATAAATACATTCAAAGTGTCTTTAAAATGATAACGATGTTTTTAATAATATCTACTATATTCGAAGATAAATTAAAGGTCAAATCTATTTTGAATTATTTTCATTTCATCAAAACTGACCCTATATAGCTGATCCTAGAAATTTGCATCTCTACAATATGAGATTGCCCTTCGTCACTGATTCTTCTATGTGAACACAGCATACAAAGTAAGGTTTGGTTATGCTATTCGATGGTTGTGTTTATCGATGAAATCCTTTACATACCATTGCCCTGTGTTCTGATCTTGTGCAATCAAACAAATTTCGCAAGGTATCCAACATGAGTAATATTCCACGGCTTTGGCTTCTTAATCTCTCTGTTCAGTTTCTTCTCATCGCGGGAACCTTCACACCTGCAAACAAACTTCTGAAGGGTCATCTTGTTGTGGCTATTGTCCCACTCAACATAGCTTCTCTTCACACTAAGTCCTTTCTCCTTAGTATAGTTGATAAAGACTATGGCATGGGAACTTCACATAAATCATATAAGAATGCACACGTAACGATTCTGTTTCAAAAAAAAAACTCACAGGATTTGTAAAAAATGTCAGTGAGGTTCGAAGGATCCTACCAGAGGAAGGATTACAAGAGCAAAGTGTATATATAGTGGAGAGCACACGGCAACCGTGATCAAGCAAAAAAAAAAAGGAATTGGATTTTGGATTTTAGGCCTTTACTTGCTTTGCTCGTTGATTTATTAGATTAATAATTTAAAAACAAAGATTATTTTATACTATATGAGACACTGGTTTCCTAAACAATAGTTTTGCCAGTTTAAATTGTTTAACCCATCTCCGTTTAATCAACAATTTAGCCTGAATCTTAGGGTGCATTTGGTAGGGTTCCGATTCACCGAAGAAACGGCTAAAAAGTTGAAACGTTTCAGTTTCAGTCGAGAAACGTTTTTGTTAGAAACACCAAATCGTTTGGCCGAAGTGTTTCACGAGCGAAACACCTATTCAGGTATTTCACAAGTCTAGTTCAAAATCTCTGTAACTGTAACTGTAGCCGCTTTGCGTTGTGTTGTGCTAGTCAAAGCCGGCGCCGCTGGCGCCTGGCGGAGGTGACCTAACTAGCGTGGCGGTTGGTGGCATCTCTGTCGTTACACTAGTACAGGATCAGGTTGTACTCTCGGTTGGGAAGGGGCTTTGCTCCCGGTTTCCCAGCCGGAAGTACATTTCCGGGAGTAAAGGCCCCCCCTTTTACTCCCGGTTCAGCAACCGGGAGTAAAGGGGGGCCTTTACTCCCGGTTCTTATCACGGACCTGGACTAAAAGTCCCTCCAGCCTAGTCGCGCTGGCAGGAACCTTTAGTCCCGGTTCGTAACATGAACCGGGAGTAAAGGTATTGTTTTTTTTCTTTTTTTGGCTCATTTTAGCTTTTTAATTCATATTTGGGGTTTTGGGTTTAATATAGGTATTTAAATACGCATTCTACACTAATGTTATATGCATACACGTATCAAATGAAAGCATGCATATGTAAATAATTAACCCAACTATATAGTTAGAAAACTATATATATCACATGTATGATTGAATATACACATAATGTACATAAAATATACACACGTTTGTTTGTCCGTGTCCTTAACCTAGAATTACAAGCCGAGACAATTATTTTCCACCGAAGTAGTGCTCTCCATTGGGATTTAAGACTTGATCATTAATAAAGCCTGCTATTGTCTCTTGGATGGCTTTGACGTTGTGCTGATTTAGGGTCTTCTGCCTCAACCAATCAGTCTTCAATTTAAGTTAAATTGAGAAAAAAAACATATATTAGTATGCATATATATATATATGATAATCATGTATACCACTAAATATATTTTGTAACTTACTTTGATCCTCTCAATAGGAGTTCTGTTAGAGTGCTCCTTGAGGAACTCGCACACATCGTATCCACATAGGTTGTTCCCCGGCTCCTGCTGCAGACACCACTATATATACGAGAAAAGAATTCTCTCGTCATCTAGTGATTTGAACTATGACAAATAAAGATGTTAGACACTACATATAGCAAAGTGCTACTTACTACGGGTGTGACTATTTGCAGCGGCGCTTTGCACTCGGGACGATGTTTTGAAATGAATTCTGCCCAAACCCTGTCCAATATATCCAATTAAAGAGAGAGCATGTATGTATAAACATATAGTGGAGTTTAGCAAGATCGAGTGAAATTAGATTATCGTTGGATCATATCAATCATTAGTTGGTATCGTCCCAGCTCCTTTTTCATAGAGTCAAAGATCAATAACTGACTGGTGGATAGCTTGATGACCATCAAGATCCAGTGATTGCTGGATAGGAAGAATATAATAATCATAACTCGATAAACTACGGGCCGGGCCACGTATAAAAAATGACATTATAATTAATAACACTCACTCGTAGCCGTACAGGAAGAGAATCGTTGTCTTCTTGCTTTGTTTCTCTATCATCGTCTTGAGATTCGCCTCAGCTTCAACTTCCCAATTAGGAGTAACTGGGTCTTTGAATACGATATAAGGATCAATGAATCTAATGGCATTGTCCCTTCTTTTTTATGACCCCCATCTCATATCTGCAAATATATATCGAAGAACATATATGTAGTGTGAGCAAGGATATATAATTATATAGACAATATAATAACAGGCGCGGTGCTATAATGACTTACAAACAATAGCAGCTCAAGAGTAACTTGTCGAGCGAGTCCTGGTGGCATAGCTGGTGTAATTCACTGAATTCAATGAACATGGTATCATCACAAGAAGTGCTCGTTGCGAATTTTGACCAATATGTAATTCTCTTTCCTGGCACACGCATCTAGGTACCACTTGTTCAACAAGTACATTTGTGTGCCTAGTTCTGCGTATTTCTCAGGGCTGTAGAGTGGCTTGCCATGTTCATATTTTCTCCAGGTATCAACAACTTGTGCACTCTCGATGTGTCCACTTTGGAAGAGTTGCTGAAAATTAAGACCGGTAGATAGCATGAAGTCACCAAGGTCATCCAAATTGATATTTGAAGGTACGGTCTCCATGTACAATTCGTTTGAACCATATGGATCACTTACAACTAGGGGTTCAATCTGCTTCGATTGTTCCCCAAGTTGTGGAACATCTTTCCCTGCTGTCTTTTTCTTCGACTTCTCAATAGTTTTGATGAGGGTTCGGTCATAGTCTGATGGCAGCGAGGGCTTATGACCTTCACGCAACATTCTAGCTTTTTCGTCCACCT
>JAHLJS010000002.1:86658365-86841821 GCA_038502445.1 Eremochloa ophiuroides
ATATTTCATATATATGTTTCAATTTAACATATATATATATATATATATATATATATATATATATATATATATATATATATATATATACCTATATCATAATTTTACATTTTATTTTTTTTTCTTGGCCGGCGGCGCGCCTCACCCCGGCGTGCGGGGTCGAGGGCAGGGCCGGGGCCGGGACCGCGTCGAGGTCAGCGGCGCGGGGACGGTGGTGCGCTGCACGGGCGCAAGCGGCGGCGGCCGGGGCGAGAGCGGCGGCGGCGGGCGGCCGTACGTGGGTGCAGCCGCGCGCGCGGGGTTGAGTAGTCCGGGGTCGGGGGCATCGATTGAGGCCGGCGGCGCGTGGGGTCGAGTCCGGCGGCGGAGCGGAGCCGGGACCGTCGATTGAGGCCGGCGGCGAGTGGCCGGGCGAGCAGAGCGGCGCGGCGCGGTGGCGCGGCGTGCAGGGCCGTGCGAGGGCAGCTCGGCGTGGCGCGAATCATGACGGTGGCGGAGGTGCACGGCTGTGGTGGCGTAGCACCGCGGTGGTGGAGGCGCACGGTGGTGGCGGTGGCGGAGGCGCGGATCGGCGGCGACGACGATCTCCCTGCTCTGCTGCTAAGTCTGGAAACTGACGGTGGCGTGAAGGAGGAGGAGGAGGGACACTGTGCCTTTTATAGGCGGGGCATCTTTACTCCGGTTGGTGTTACCAACCGGGAGTAAAACACCTTTACTCCCTGTTGGTAACAAGAACTGGGAGTAAAGGTCCAACCTTTACTCCCGGTTGGTGTAAAGGTCCCTTCCTGCTCGACTGGGCTACTGTTTTGGGACCTTCACCATTTGTTTAATTTGTTATAAATAGGATTTAATGTAATAATTGCATAATAAATTAATTACGTAGAATATTTTTCATAAACATTATCTTTATTTTTCTTATCCTTTACTATAACTATGATAAATTTTAAATGTAAAAGTATTTTATTTATTCTTGTATATACCCATTTTTATTAGAAAATAATCACTATTTCATTAATGCAAAAATATATTTTTAATTTAAATATTTTGAAACTATTGGATTTCGATAGGATATTTGTTTTCGCATTATTTCAATGTTTGAAATTTGTTTTTGAGTGCTTATTGTCCAAAATAGTCGTCAGACATCATGAAACATATAAAATTAAGTTTCAACACATATAGAAAATTTTGCATTCATAGTTTTTACATAATATATATTACACATTATTACACATCATTACATCAAGCCACAACAGCAGTAAAGACCTTCTTGAGGTATGTTCCTTGATCATGATCGCGCCGTACCCATGTATTGTCTTCATTATTTAGCGCGATGCTTGGGTCCTTATTCATTATGAACGGCGGAATTCGGTCATCCTTTTCATAATCCTCTGATAGGTCTGACTGATCCTCGATTTTCACAATGTTTCTTTTTCCTGAAAGAATAATGTGACGCTTTGGTTCGTTGATTGAGTTGTCGTTTCTCCCTCTCTTTGGTTTCATAGACATATCCTGGACATAGAACACCTGAGTGACATCCTTGGCAAAGACAAATGGTTCGTCCTTGTACCCAATATTGTTGAGATCCACAGACGTCATTCCATACTCATTGTCGACTGTTACCCCGCCACTGGTCCCTTTCATCCATTGACACCGAAACAAAGGTACCTTAAAATTAGAACCATAGTCCAGTTCCCATATGTCCTCTATACGGCCATAATATGTTTGCTTATTCCCGTTTGGATCTGTGGCATCTACGCGGACACCATTGTTTTGGTTGGTGCTCCTTTTATCTTGGGCCACTGTGTAAAATGTATTTCTATTTATCTCATACCCTTTAGAAGTGAGAATATGCCACGATGGTTCCCTAGCCAACAAATACAGTTTCTCATCAAGACTCTCATCACCTTGACATTTTTCCGCAGCCAACCGCTGAAAGTTTTCATGTGGTAACGTCTAATCCAAGCTTCAGTTTTCCCTGCAAACTCGTTTCTGAGGAGTTCCATATGCGTCTCGATATACGGAGCCACCAATGAAGAGTTTTGCAGAACCGTGTAGTGTGCTTTATTGAAACGATCATCCTCCGTACCGATTTATGTTTTCTTCCCTAGTGTTCCCTTACCACTTAGTCTGCCCTCATATCGTGATTCAGGCACACCAATCGGGTCAAGGTTGGGAATGAAGTCAACACAGAACTCAATGACCTCCTCTGTTTCGTATCTATTTGCTATGCTTCCTTTTAGTAGAGCACGATTGTGTACATATTTCTTCAGGACTCCCATGAACCTTTCAAAGGGGAACATGTTGTGTAGGCACACATGACCGAGAATACTAATCTCCTTGACCAGATGAACTAGGAGGTGAGTCATGATATTAAAGAAGGATGGGGGGCACACCAACTCAAAGCTGACAAGGCACTGAACCACAACATTATGTAGCTTTGCTAGATCCAGAGGATTGATTTCCTTCTGAGAAATTGCATTGAGGAATGCACATATCTTCACGATGGCTAAACGTACATTTGGAGGTAGAATTCATCTCAAAGCAACTGGAAGCAATTGTGTCATAAGCACGTGGCAGTCATGGGACTTCAAGTTTAGAAATTTCTTCTCTGGCACGTTGATCATACCTTTTACATTCAAGGAGAATCCAGATGGGACCTTGATGCTATCTAGACATTCGAACATGCTTTCCTTCTCTTCTTTGCTAAGAGTGTAGCTAGCGGGTCTTAAGTAACGGCATCCATCTTTTGTCTTCCCTGGATGAAGGTTATCTCATTCTTTCAAACACTGCAGGTCTTGTCGTGCTTCAATTGTATCTTTCGACTTTCCGTACACACCCATGAAGCCGAGTAGGTTTACACAAAGATTTTTCGTGAGGTGCATGACGTCGATCGAACTGCGGACCTCAAGGAGTTGCCAACATGGAAGCTCCCAAAATATGGACTTCTTCTTCCACATGGGTGCGTGCCTGGAAGCATCATTCAGAACAGGTTCGCTGCAAGGTCCCTTTCCAAAGACTACTTTCACATCCTTGACCATATTGACTACATCCTCTCCAGTTCGGTTGCGAGGCTTTGTCCGAGTGTCTGCCTTACTTTTAAAATGCTTGCCTTTTTTTCTTAGCGGGTGTGTCGCAGGAAGAAACCGGCGATGGCCAAGGTACACGATCTTTCGGTATTTTTTCAAATATATGCTGTTGATGTCCTCAAAACAGTGTGTGCAAGCATTATATCCCTTGTTTGTTTGTCCTGAAAGATTACTTAGAGCAGGCCAATCATTAATTGTTACGAACAACAATGCTCGTAGGTCAAAGTGTTCCTGCTTGTGCTCGTCCCACACATGTACACTAGGTTTACTCCACAGGATTAGAAGTTCGTCAACTAGAGGCCTCAGATATACATCGATGTCATTGCCGGGTTGCTTTGGACCTTGGATGAGCACAGGCATCATCATGAACTTTCGCTTCATGCATAATCATGGAGGAATATTGTAGGTGCATAGCGTAACAGGCCAAGTGCTATGACTGCTGCTCTGCTCCCTAAAAGGGTTCATGCCATTTGTACTTAAAGCAAACCTTAAGTTTCTTGCGTCAGCTGTGAAATCATGGAATTCTCTGTCAATTGCTCTCCACTGAGACCCATCCACAGGGTGTCTTAACATATTGTCTACCTTACGGTCTTCTTTGTGCCATCGCAGTAACTCCGCATGGTCTCTGTTTCTGAACAAACGTTTCAAGCGTTCTATTATAGGAGCATACCACATAATCTTCGCAGGGATTTTCTTCCTGCGACGTTCTCCGTCGCCCTCGGCATCATCAGGGTCATCTATTCAGATCTTATAGCATGATGCATGACATACGGGGCATGCTTCTAGATTCTTATAGTCCTTACCACGGTACAGGATGCAGTCATTGGGACATGCATGTATCTTCTGGATTTCTAACCCCAAAGGACATACAGTCTGCTTTGCTTCATATGTAGTGGAGGTCAATTCGTTATCCTTCGAAAGCATCCTCTTTTGGATCTGCAGTAACTGTCCAAATCCCTTATCGGATAAACCATTCTTTGCCTTCCATTGTAACAACTCTAGTATGGTACCCAACTTTTTATGGCCCACATCGCAGGTTGGGTAAAGTAATTTCTTGTGATCCTCTAACATGCGATCGAACTTGATCTTCTCTTTTTCACTTTTGCATTCTCGCTGTGCATCACATATGGCCTGACCAAGATCATCAGCGGGCTCATCTTCTTTAGCTACGTCTTCTTCAGCTTCCCCCATTGCAATGTCATGTAAAGGACTGTATTGGGCAAATATATCGTCATCCCCTTCTTCTTCATCTTCGCACTCTTCCATTGCAACCCCATTTTCTCCATGCTTGGTCCAACATATATAGTTTGGCATGAAACCCGACTTAAACAAGTGTGAATAGAGAGTCCTTGAGCAAGCATACTCCTTCAAATTCTTACATACAGCACATGGACAACACATGAAATCATCACGCTTGTTTTCCTCAGCCACACTCAAGAACATATGCACGCCCGTAATGAATTCTCCGGAGCGGCGATCAGCGTTGTACATCCAGTGTCGGCTCATCTGCATTACAAGACATACCGTATGAAAAATTGAAGATAATTACTCAATTGCACAACACCAGTCATCTTGTTCAATTAAAATGCTAGCCTACAGGCACAAACTAATCACTTTATGTTAAGCTCACTACAATATACACAATCCCAACTAGCACTAAACAGACTAAAACTAAAATGCACTTCAGCAGCATAAGGATCTGATGACCAATCCCAACTAGAATAGACAGATCATTCGCTTCCTCTGTCTCGGAGGGCTGCTTGTGCTGGCTCACAGCGTCACCCGTCAAATTGTTTTGCACGTGTTGAACATACTCTTCCTCCCAGTACCATCCTTTACATTCGGTGCCGTCCCACTGAAATTATAACAACAATTAAGAACTTTAATCAAAACCATCAGGAGAATATAAAAAAATGACCATAGTATGTCAAATGAGATCCAATAACTCACATTGCGATCCGGGCACTTGTAGAAGATACGACCTTTGTTGGGACACTCCTTCCTCACTCGGAACTCCATGACAATCTTCTGCTTACACTCGCCGCACGCAATAAGAGGGAGGTGCGGCCTAAGTCTCTTAGAGACCCGATGAGAGTTCGAGGAGCCAGAAGGAGTCGCCATCTACTCTCTATATTCATTTTTAAAATTGCTACAAATTTAACCTTAAAGGCCCACAAATTAAAAAATAAGCTACATAAATTGTTATGAATATTCACTAATAATATGATTATTAAGCTACATATACGAATACTAGTTCTAATAGCAATTTTAAACAAATAATTATAAGCTACATATATGAAAACAAATAAAAGGTGCATACTAGTTGGAACAAAGAACTAAAAGCTTTCACCATCTAAACATACAAACTATCAAGTAAATACAAGTATAAATGCTCACAAATAAAGAAATCAACCAAAGGTGTGAAATTAGCTATGTAACATCTAAAATCAAGTATAAATGACCATGAAATGAGATATACAAGTAATGAAGGTGTGAGAATGAAGTTAGTAACCTCTGAAACCAAAGAATCGATGTAGAAGTGGAAGAAATCGTATGGTGGCCGAAGAACACAGGAAGAACACAGAAGCAAGAGCAAGAACAGTGTGCTCGGGGTGGAGGTGGAAGAAGGAGAATTTGAGTTTATATAGGTAGGGACTTTTAGTCCCGGTTAGTAATACCAACCAGGAATAAATGCCTGTTTTTAACCCTGACTGGTGGTCCCAAACGGGATTAGACCTTTACTCCTGGTTGGATCTACTAACCGGGACTAAAGACAGACCTTTACTCACGGTTACCAACCGGGAGTAAAGGTCCCCTACACACCTGCATGCCCGAGCCACTAGCCGTTGGGCATGGACCTTTAGTCCCGGTAGGTGTCTGGAACCGAGACTAAAGTTGACCCGAACATAGTTCACAGACTCTTGCAACCGTAGCAACTAAGTTCACAGACTCATAATTCAACTAAGTTCACAGACTCATAATTTAGTACAAAAGAGGTTCACAAATACCGCAGCGAGTTCACAGAATCATATTTCAGTATAACAGAGGTTCACAAGTACAAGTTCACAACAACAAGTTCAAATACACATCAAGTTCACAAATCCGACAAACGAGGACTGAAGGGAGGATCGCATATGCATCAAGCACCATCATCCTTGGATGAAGTATCCTTGCATTCAGTGGTTCGCGCTTTCTTTGCCACATGTGCCTCGTCATCTTTGGTTTCAGTATTCTTCGTACCTACATATTTAAATGCGATGTATTAGGTATAATTTACATGTATAATTTGCCAACCAGTTGCATAAATAACAATTGTAGCTGAACTATAAATATAATGTACCATTCTCGTGAAAATGGTTGGGTCGAACCTTCGAGGTCATCCTGTGGGGCTGCTTCCTGTGATCCAACACCCGGGTCCAGAAGCAGTGAACCATCTTCTGAAGAAGGTGGTGTCTCCGAAACTTCTGTGGTGTCTCCCGGTGCTTCCCTTGTGGTGCGTGCAGGCGAACCTTCTTCTGATGAAGGATCACAGGGTCCCTCAATTAAGTAACCCGTGCATCACGTAATTCAGGATTTTTGTATATATGTAAACCCATGTATGTAAACCCATGTATGAACTGTTTGTACCCGTGCTTGCTTGCCGATGACCTGTTCCTCCATGTCCAGAAGACCCCGCACCTATATGTCCAGAAGTCCCCGCACCTCCGCGATCCATGTGTGGGTACAGTGTGTATCGGATTCGATACGGAGGCATGGCTGTATTAAGAGTGACAATTGTTTGAAAGGAACAATGTAACATACATGCAACATGGTTAATTCTGTTGTAAGTGCACCTACCAGTCATGGGACGACGGGTCTCCTGTTGATCACCCGGTGGTAGTGGGTCCACAGTAATCTAAACTGGCCATATGTGCATCATGGCATCCCCGTAAGGTGACTGTTTCTGGACTCCGATATGTGCAACCCTGGGTATAGTTGATCTTCGAGCATATGTGATCATGTGGATTGTGAGATCATTGCTATTGTACTGGACGTCGTGGACTTGACATATGTTCGCGAACATTCTAGGTACTACGACCGGTTGCACAAAAAGATGCGGTGGCATTCCATAAATGATAAGCTTGAGTGGTTCGGCCAATTCTGACGGTGATGCTGGTTCTACTTGTACCATGGAGGTGGCGGGTAAGGTGGGATCCAAGCCAACCGTAGTGGCACCATAGTCGGATGTCCATGGAAGGATGACAAGCTCATGAACACCAACATCGATATGTGATACAGACATGATGGCATTCAAATCAGTTGGAGATAAGGGTAGCACCAGGTAATCCCGAAGATAATGCGAGATATTTTTTAGCGGGACAAAGACCTGACACTGCTGCACCAGTGCTTCTTGTATCGTGGCGTGACTCACGAAATACGGGTACTCTTTAGGATAGCTTGCACGGGGACCTTGATAAGTATTAAGCTGCCTAGCATATCATTAGTATGGAAGTTGACCTCATGTGCGTCAAAGATTGTCATGTAGTTGCGATTGAAGTCTGCCATATCTTTGGATTGCCGAGGTACGCCGATTGAGGCCCCAACGGCAGTTGTCATGCACAATCACAAACAAAACACAATGTCAACCCATAAATTCATTTTAAAAACACTGCTGTTGTTATTTATTTTTTCTCAGTTTCTAAACAAGGATATTTTCATAAACCACTAAATTCTTCTAATTCTCATAACCATTAAAAAAGCTATATATGAAAATACAAGCTGTCTTCATCTAATAAAAGGTGCATTCTAGTTAAAAAACTAATAAAAAGGGCATTCTAAAATGGACACAGATTTGAAGGGCATTCTAAAATACAACAACTATAAGCTTTCTTCATCCAAAAATACAGATTTGAAGAGAATATAAACTTAAATGGCCACAAATCACGAAATGGACACAAACGACAACATGATATATCCTTGGCTATTTCTAGACAATGCAATGACATATAATATTGAGGTGTGAAAATGAAGTTAGTTACCTTCAAAAATCGATGGAGTTCTGTAAAAAATGGGGGTGACGGCCGAAGAACAGAGCAAGAACACAATTGAGAGGAAGAACAGCTAGCTCTCGGGCTGAAGAACAGCTAGCTCTCGGGCTAGAGAAGGAAAAAGGGAGCTGCTGGCTTTTATATGCAGGGACTTTTAGTCCCGGTTAGACTTACTTACCGGGATTAAAAGTAAGCTTTTCGTCCTGGCCGGTATCTACAGCCGGGAGTAAAACTTTTAGTCCCGGTCGGTATCAAGCACCGGGACTAAAGACAAACCTTTAGTCCCGGTTCGTTACACTAACCGGGATAAATGTCTCTTTACTCCCTAACACGAAATTAGCCGGGACTAAAGCCCATTCCCGGCCTCAGATCAATGGTCCGTTCTCTACTAGTGTTAGGATTGTGGACTGCCTCCTCTCCCTATTGCAAAGTTTGACAAATGTGACCTCACCGTTCAAAGATTCTCGTACATGTATGTATACACCAGACCAGCCAACTAGCTAGAATACGTGTGCTAAAAGGATTCTCAAACAAGAAGAGGCTTGGGCTTTGGCAGATTGTGACCTAATGTGTACGTATTTGGTGTGAGAAACCATCTAGAATAGGTAAGATCAATCCTCATTTTTTTATCGAGTCAAACTGTTTGGTTAGAGATAGGGTTAAGCATCTCTAGCAGCTTACCATTAATCTATCCCTGATAAGTAGATCTGGAAACATATGTTAAGAGGGGCTCGTCTTTCTTGTTTTCTACACTTAGCTTTTCCTTGTAGCAGAGGTTTAGAAGGGGCTCCATACATCCGACGGCGGTAATGGGGGCTCAAGATATGGCCGACCCGGTGCTAGGTCCACCCTTGTCAACAAGGTATTATTGGTGAGCACCAATAATGCCTTTTAGATTTATTACTAAGGAAGATACTTTTATAGATTACCTATCACCAATACATGGATTTCTCTTGTTAGTTCTCTCTCTCTCATCTCATCTCATTCTCTCCCGCATGATATTATCTCCCACATACTACTCTTTGCTTTCTTGCCCTGAAGCCACGTTGCCCCTCCTTGTCCCCTCCATGGCCGTGATGCCCTTCTCCGACCCCTCCACAACTAGGTCGCCCCCTCCACCATGACCCTTCCACTGTTTCAAGTGTTTCAGCGCTGAAACGTTTCAGCCGTTAGACAGGGTTTCAAGTGTTTTCGCTGCGAAACTGAAACGTTTCGCCCTATCAAACGCACGCTTAGTTCTGACCTCTACTTCAGCCTATTAAACGCACCCTTAGGCTATCCGCACTCGGCGTACTCTAAATCCATCCTGTAAAAGGAATATTTCGTCCTGGTCTTCGAGATTCTTTTCTCTATATCACTTTCTTCCGCACTCATCCATTCTCTATATCATCCTCTATCCATAGTGGAGCTCACATGTTTATAAATAAATTTTATCTAAATATATTCATGTGAGATTTTGTTTTGAAGGATTTATTGCAACGAATTTAATGGTACAATCGAAATTTAATTTGGTTTTTTCGTTTGCGAGTTATAACGTTTTTTAGTCCGTAAAAATGGTGGGGCCCACCGCTGCATGCTCACGCGCATGCACGCGCTTGCGCTGTCTGTCTCTGTCCGCGGGGCCGCCAGCTGGTATCCTACGTCCGCTACTACGCTAGCTGTAACGAACGACGCGCTCTACCTTTATTTTTGTGTACTAATTACAGTGCGCGCTGCAGCCCTCCCATCCGCCATCGGCTCCTGCAGGGCACGCAGCAGTGCAGATAGCCTTAACCTCGACACTTGGCACTCCTGCCCTGCATGAACATGATGCAAGCGTTGAAAACTTTCTCTGACCATTGGCTGATCCTCAGCGCTCAAACAATTGCAGACAAATGCTAGTGGTTTGCTCTGGCCCTCTGGGCTCTGCATCATGGAGGAGTCCTCGCAGGTCGCGGCCTGCAGGGTAGCAGCGAGACAGGGTGGGCCCCACCCGACAAGTAGCTCTGACATTTCGCTGGATGGAAGTGAGCGTGTCCTTGCTGCGTTGTGACTATACCTACCTCGAGATCTCTGCCATAGCGCCATGCAATCGGCTTTCCTTCTTTTCTTTTCTGGATAACATTTTATTACACGAACACGTGTTACTCCGTTCGTTTCGTATTATTAGAACCGGAGTTTCATTTTATTATTTTACTAGCTAGTGTGGCCGTGCGTCGGTACGAGACAACTAACTTATATATTAAAAACACACGTATCGCACGATAAGATAAGAATGTTGTAAAATCAATTACCTATGTTAAAGTGCCACTTAATTTAAAATACAAAGTTCGTGAAACTTAACACAATCATGAAGAGTGGGGCGTCGTAGGCTCGCTCTTTCTGTGATACGACTAAGATAATGTTTTATATCAGGGAGAAGAAATCTCCGATATCTGTTTTATATCAGGGAGAAGAAATCTCCGATATCAATTTCTTTTGTGCACCAATAAATTCATGAATAAGTTCCATCGCATTTTTATACCATCTTGTTGAACCCTTCACTCTGCAATATTCAAGGTATTTATAAACCTGCAGAAGATCAGTTGAATAATTTGGATTCTTTCCTTTTACCGCGAGCAGTTCCCGTCTGTTGCACGACCACGGGAGATTGGGGGAAGGCCCACCTGCCGGCGCCGCGGTATTCGCAGGAGGCGAGAGGACCCACGGTGTTGCTTTGCAACACCAAAAAAGTCTTAGCATTAAAACTATTATATAACTGGAAAAGTATTCTGGATGCTTCAAGGAATAATATAGCCATAAGTAATTTATGAATAAAAACTCCCTCCTAAACAATGTCCTTCTCTCCCTCTGATCCGGCTCTCCCTCTCTCCATTTCAAAATTAAGAACGATAAAACTGGAAGCACAAAAGTGGCTAATTTAAGATAAGTAATAAGGTACCTTCCATAAAAATATTGACTCACAATTAATTTGATCAGTAGCTTCTCAATTCAAAAGACAAAGCCATTGATGACAGTTTCAAACTTTATACAGTTTCTGTTAAAAATGACAGTGCAGAACTGCAGATTGATCACAGCCAATTAACAAGCTAATAAAGCTATTGGTTGAGCACCACTAACAAAACAAAGGCATAATGAAGCAAGCTGGAGGATATGAGATCAGCATGCGATCCACATCAAATATATAACAATATCAATGTCTTTGGCAAAACTTTTCCTCCTTTTCTCCAACTGGCTGTGATCTGAACAAGTGAAATAGCAATAGCAATTAATCAATGCGGAATAATACAGTGAATTTGCCCAGAAACCTTCTTCCTGATCTCCCATTACCAGCAGGCAGTGTATTATTGGATAAGAGGCAATTAATATGAGCAAGGTAGAGCAAGCTAACCTCGGAGGTGCGCAGGTGCTGTGATCGGTCTGTCTCCAGAGCAGGCAAGGCAGTCAAAGAGGCATATGATATGGTGACTTTGCAGAAGAGGCGCAGGAGCTCGGTGTATGTCATGGAGAAACACATATATCACAATTAAGTGAAAGGAGTCTAACTGAGGAAAGCTAATTTGTTGAGAAATACATCACATGTTTACTTCGATCCTCGGGATTGAAGCACGAAACTGCCTCAGCTCCTCGCTAGGCCTCCCTCCGCGCCGATAGCCTGCTAATTTCAATGAATAAACACATCACATGTTTTCCATGCATAAACAATGAAAGAAAGGAGAAGATAACCAATTCAAAAAGAGGCCGAGCTCTATTCGACTTTCACAAATAGGCTTTCCACGTAACACTGATTTCTTTGGAAACAGCCTGTCTTTTCCATCCATCCAAGGATGGGATAGCTGCAGTTCACAACACATTTCCTATGATTCTCTTTGTTTTCATCACATAAAGCAGATATGCCAAACATAATACCCTTAAAATGAAAAATTAGTGGTTCCTCTTAAGATACTGTTTGCTTTCAATATCCATTACATAGTCTGTCTTTTGTTTCGTTTCGTTACAAAAGGTAAACCAGTTCATGCAATATGTTTCGTAAAATATTCACCGCGGATAAATAGAATTTGTTCATGCAATTCAACATACAGGAAACACTATGATGACCATAAAGGAAATCACCTATCAGAAATTTTTGTCTCAATAGAGATCCTTTCCAAGTTGCACATACAACATGTTTTGAGTTTCTGTAAAGACCAGCAACTAATATGCTTAAGTTAGCATTGAAGTGATAATCAGATTAGCATAGGCATGGAGAAATCACGGTTATATAATCCAGGCACTATGTCAAGCTGCAAAATAGGCACAAAGAAGACAACCTGTCACTCTAGGTAAATCTGAAATAAGCATGTATAGTGATTCAATATGTCATGTAAACTATGTGGCCTATTAAAATTATTTTTGAACTTGCACTAAAGACCTGGCCAGCACTGGTGACTGAGCAACAAATTCTCTATTTGGTATATAGAGATAGAGGAGGTTTCACACAAACCTGAAGGTGAGTGCCACCGAAGTGTGCAATAACACCAGGAAACACTAAAGAAAGTTCATCTGAGCCTAAATCTTCCAAAGCTTTCTCCCTCTCACGAAAGTTGAGTTTCAGTATCTTTACAGGATACATACTCTTACATAATCAAATTCAAGGACTGCAACTATTACCACCGAGGAATAAACTACATTTCTGCTAATGATTAGAGATAGACATCATAAGTAGAGCATCTTCTGTTTGCACTACGCTGCATGAATGTGTTGAATATACCTGTGTTGAATCCCTTAACTGCATTTCTGAACTTTTTTTCCCCAAGTTCAGTACAGAACTGCATCCTGTGTTAAATCTCTTAACTGAATTTCTGAACATTGTAATACATGTTCAGTACAGAACAGAGTCAACACAGCCTCCTGCATCCTAGTGCAGTTTGAGAGTCAATACAGAGCATATGAACATATCAATTAAGCATATAAATATTTATCCTACTGAATATTACAAGGACATTTGGTCATCTGTATGGAACCAAAGAACCAATAAATTGAACTCACTGTCAGACAGCACAAAAATAGATGCTCCACATGGCAAGCATTTTCCACATCATGTCTTGTGTCCTAATGATTAATCAAATTTGATGCCGAAAGAAGAAACACAAATATGCTGCAAGTTGACATACCGATTGAGGCATTGCACTGAACGGGAATCACAAGTGACAGCGGGCAAGACGGCTGCCGCCAAGCTACATCCACAGCCAATGGAGGAAGTTGTTGACGGTGGATAACGTCGACTTTTATTAGAACTTTATAAAGGATATATGAATACACACTAGTTTAGGGTTTTAACTGACAATTTTTCACGAGTTTTGCATATTCTGTATTTTTCAGGGTTTATTTCAGAAAAGCATAAAAGAGGGATTAAAATGCTTAAACATCACGAAACTTATCCGCGAAGTAACGATCTTATCAGGACGTGGGAAGGATCTAGAAGACACCCGAAGCACCGAGGCCCCGAACCCTTCCAGGTGGGGCCGGACGGCGCCCCCCCTGGCTAGGGTTTGGCCCCGTCTTCTGATGTGTTCTTCCACTGCCTTTGAGGAGTCATCTCGGCCCTTGTTTAAGTCGGTTTGATCCTACCGCGCACGTTCATCCCACCGGGCTATAAATAAAGAGGTAGACCCCCCTGGAGGAAGCCCATCATTCATCCAAGGCATCAAGTCTTCGGTCAAGCCATCGAGAGCCTCCTAGTTCATCAAGAGCCTTCTAATTCATAGTTGTAGCCTAGTTAGATTCAAAGTAGAGGAGTTCTAGTTCTTCGGCGGGATCTGGAGCCCCGGTGTCTGTCTGGAGCGCGGAGTTCGGTATAGTTCTAGTTCTTTCTCTATTATTGTATTCTTCATTATGATTAGAGAAACATTGTTCTTAATAGTTTATATATTCTTGATTACAATAGTTTTTGTCTATTTTGATTATATGTCTAGTATAGTTGGTTTGATCTTATTGAATTCATGTAATTGCTCGTATAGCGTTTATCCATACGATCGATGGGTAGATGATGAACGATATGTAGACGTGGTGTCTAGGTATTCTGTTTATCTGCGAGTGCACCCTGATGTGCTGGGTCGTCTGGTAGATCGCGTAGGTGACAGCTGCGTTGAGTCCTCTGTAGTTCACCCCCCTCGTATGTAGGCAAGCAGGCACGGTCGCGAAGTTGGGTGATGATTCTGTTTCACATCCTTGCTAGATGATGTCCTTTACATGTGATCATGATATAGGACTAATCTAACAATGATTGCTAGATGTAGTTGCACTAATTAGAGTTATTTATTGGCGTAGTTATAGAATTACCTTAGATATTAATTTCTTAGTCTATTCATTGGCTAGCTATTACTATGACTAGAAAATGCTCTGATGTTTATCCATTAATTATGATGTTTGATCATACTTATCATCTTTATTTATCTTTATTATCTTATGACCTCTATCTGTTATGAGTAGAGTAAATGACGTCGATATCACCGTTTATCCATTGTATATAGTTGCTATCAATATAATAGATTAAAGTTTATCCAGTCCTTCCCAATGGTATAAATATAAATCGACAATCTGGTATAACTCTAGGTAAAATGCTACAATGGTATAATTATCTGTCCGCTTGCAAAATTGTTCTTACTTTATATTTATATATTTCTGCCTAGTCACATTAAATAATATATAGAACCTTTATTTATTCTTAGCATATATAATTTGTGATGACAACCTAGTTCATGCATAAGAATGTTGGTAATAGATAAGTGACTAGTTGCTAATGGCCAGTTAATTAATTACCATACATCTCTAATCTCGTCTCTAGTATTAAAAGTTTTATAGTTATATTTGGCGATGTTAGTAGATGTCAACAAGTATTTTTGGCGCCGTTACCGGGGAAGGCACATTAAACTTAGGAAATATTGATAACATATATACATAATGGATAAGGTTGTGTTACCGATTGATCTCTAACTCAAACGGGCACACCCTTATTTTTTATCATATGCTTATCTTGTGCAGGGTGATGAATGAATGGTTTTTCTCTTCCAAACAACTTCACTGACGATCCAGAGAAACTCTTTAGAAGGAAGAAGTTTGTAGAGGCGAGGGACAATTTCAAGTTACTATCAAGAACACCCTTCGCTTCTCAAGCTAGTCCATCAGAGGAGCCAGCTCTAACATTGGAAGAAGAACGCTTAGGAGAAAATTTAGCTCCTGTGTTTGAAGACATGGCTGAGAAGACACTGCACGAGTTCTCTGCCCCAACAACAGAAAACATCCGGACTGGACCAGCAGTCAATACTGGGGAGATTGGATTCGAGCTCAAACATGCTCTTATCACCATGGTTCAAGCCAGTCAATTTTGTGGAAAAGCTCATGAAGATGCAAGTGCACACTTACAACACTTTCTAGAGATCTGCAGCACCTTCATGATCAGAGGAGTACCAAGAGATGTTATTTTACTCCGTATTTTCTCATTTTCACTTTTGGAGAAAGCTAAGCAGTGGTTCTATGCCAACAAAGACAAGAACACTACATGGGACCGATGCACAACTGCTTTCCTGGCAAAGTTCTTTCCTACAGGCAAGACGAATGCTCTGCGTGGAAAAATTTCAAGTTTTCAACAGCAACATGATGAATCATTCACTGAAGCATGGGAAAAATTTCAAGATTATATTGAAGACTGTCCTCATCATGGGATAGAGGATTGGCTATTGATGCAGACCTTCTACCACGGGCTCATCTCTAGCACCTGTGAGTCCATAGATGCTGCAGTAGGAAGACCTTTCCTGTCACTTAAGATTTCAGAAGCTAAAGCACTTGTTGAGAAGATGGCCTCAAATCCAAGCTGTAATGAAGAACGTACTCAATCTCGCAAGAGAGGAGGAGGCATCCATCATCTCAAGAAAACTGACATGGTGACTGCCAAGCTAGACCTCATCATGAAGAAGCTCGATAGAGAGAAGAAGGAAGTAATGCATATTAATGATTCTCGCAGACCTGTGAAGAATGTGGAGATTATGGGCATTCAGCTGTCAACTGCCCTACGTTGCAAGAATATGTGAACTTCATCAACAATAACACCTACTATCGTCCTCAGCAAAGTCAAGGATGGAACCAGCCAAATCAAGGATGGAATCAGTAACCTCGACAAGGTAACTATCAAGGTAACAACCAGGGTAATAATTACAATAATTACAATCTTCTAACTTTAAGAGATTTAGTTGCTGGTCAATCTAAATTGTTAGATCAAATGTCTAGAAAGGTAGCCTCTAATGATAAGGCTTTAGAAAATATTAATACTAGAATGGATACCTTTGCTTCTGCTATAATGAATCAGCACAACTTTAATAAAATGTTAGAATCACAATTAGCTCTGCTGTCTCTCCATTTGAGAAAGGTAAGATTCCGAGCCAGCCGGAAAATTTAGAAACTGCTAACCTTGTTGATATTCACAATGCAACCCAATATCATATTGAGCCTGCAGATATACAATGGATTGATCACTCACTATCTGAGAAGATGGGAGACCCTGGAAGACCTGTTATTCCTATCTCTATAGAATGTCACAGCTTTCCAGAAGCTATCTGCGATTTCGGCGCAAGTGTTAACATAATGCCCAAGGTAATTTATGAGAAAATATTAGGTGATCCTTTGTTGTACATAGATATGCGTTTGTAACTTGCAGATCAGTCTATTTGCTATCCTGAGGAAGTGTTAGAAGAAGCTGTCATCAGAGTGGGGCAATCATATGTCCCAATTGACTTCGTGATCATGAAGACAGGAGGAGATGAGAAGGCACCCATTATCTTTGGATGACCATTCTTGTGCACAACCAAAGCCATCATCTATGCGGAACATGCCAAGATTGTCCTCTCCATCAAGGACAAGAAAGAGAGATTCTCGTTCATGAACCGCATCTTAAAAAGTCTTGCAGTCCCGAAGCAATTCCATCAACAAGAAGAGCAACAACAACCAGCACCCAAGAAGAAGAACAATAGAAGATGGAGGAAGAACAAGCCCCAACATGTACTTGAAGAAACTACTCAATTAATCACTGCTCTCAACACAGAGAATGATCATATGCTCCCCCAACCATTTCCAATGAAGAAAGGTGACTCAGGTGTACCAATCATTGAATTCACAATCAGAGACACCACTTTTGCCGACACCATCTGCGACACTGGATCAGGCGTCAACGTAATGTCCAAACAGGTATATGATGATTTATTTAATGATTTACCTCTATACCCAACATATATTTAGTTCCAGATGGCAGACCAATCACTAAGATTCTCTGAAGGCGTGGTTCAGGAAGTTATGGTAAGAATTCAAGATAAATATATATCCGCAGATTTTCTAGTTCTTGACATGCAGGGAGACGATGAATCACCTATTCTTTTGAGAAGACCGTTCCTCTACACCGCCAATGCTATTATCTACATCAGGTCTGGACAGATCCACTTCAACCTACCCACAGGAAAGGTACGCTGTCAATTTAGAACACTTGTTAGCCGTGAGCAGAACAGGAAGCAACGCAACAGGAGAAGACGCCAAGCCCGCCGTCAGGCTGCCCAGCCTCACTGTGGATGGGAGGAATTCCCTGGCAAGATTGTGAAGTATGAAGATTGCTACAAGGAGCAAGAGGAAGCCGTACAAGCACCACGCTGGAGTGAGTGGGAAGCGAAAGCTGAAAGGATGGATCAGATTGTTAAGGCAGAGAAGGAAGAGATCCACGCACGTTTAGAAGGATGGATGAAGAAAGATGAAGAGTCAAGAGAAACACACCTGAGGGAGTGTAACAAGGAAGAGCTGGAGCTAGAAAAGAGAGAAGCAGAAGAGACGGAAATGAGATGGAAGGAGAACGAAGAAGCACCTACTACACCACCGCAAAATGGGGAATTAACTGAGATATTATCTCAGACGATGAACCTGCTGAGTAAGTACTGTCCTCTATCTAAGTCTTGTCGGTAGACTTTAAATTCCGTACCCTAACCATAAGGTCAGAATGGTAGTTATCTAATTAAGTTAGCATTTATTAGTAATTTTGCTTTAACACATTCATTAGTACAATCACTTTTGCACATTAAATATAAAACAAAAAATATATAATTACTGCTTTATTTACTGTATCATAAAAACTAAAGCCCCATGTGAATGCACTTGTGGTAAACCCTGTAGGAATATTTACTGTGACGGCATAAAAATAAAAACAAATAAAAATAATATATATATATATAGATAAATGGTAGTAGCATCTGTATTTACTTTGTTGCATTATAAAAATCCTAAGCCCCATGAGAATAAATATTCTCCGTGGTAGCATAAAGAAAATATATAGTACGTATACATATTTGATTGTTGCATAAGAAAATTAGAAAACCAAAAAGAGAATCCTGTTAGAATCTATCAATTAAAATCAACCCAGAGAATAATCAATCACTCATTGCCTGAACGCTAACCCCTTGTTAAATTCAAGCCTCGAGTTTTGGTTTTCTTGTTGGTGTATAATTATGTAGAAACAATATTATGACTAAGGAAAGAGTCTATCAGTGGCAACCACCAGAACCACCACTGGCTAGCTCACTCTGAAGATCATTCAACGCCAAGTATTGCAAACATCTAGCTTGGGGAGGAGCATCCTCGAGTGTCACACCCAATTTTAAGGATAAAATTGAATGAACCAACTTATGTGCGCCCAGAGATCAATCACACACATAAGCGACAAATTACATAGTACCATCACAAGGTTCAATATATAACGAATAATATCACAGAGTCTTTACATAAATAACAGCGAAATAATATAGATAACTCTCTCGCAGAATCTTCATTCCACAGGGAATAGTTGACTGGTGAACACAATCCTAATAATCCTCAGAAGAATCCTCATAGTCATCTGTTACCCATCCGGGATTTTTATCCAAATATGAAAAATAAAGCAAGCGTAAGTACATGTCGTACTCAACAAGAATAACATGGGTTTATGAGGCTCAAATAAGGCAAGACACTGGTTGACAGCGGTTGCTTTTAGTTGATCACATTTTAGCAATTTGAGTAGCAGCAATAGAATATACCAAGGAATAAGATTTGCATGATCATATAAACATGATAATTAATATGGAATAAACATCAATAGAAACTTCAAATAAATCAATATTCAATTAGTTAAATTCCTGTAAGACGTCCAAGGCCGCTCGTGACCGTGAGCACGGCTGATATATCAGTTTTACACTCTGCAGAGGTTGCACACTTTCACCATGAGTCGTGATTTACCCTTTTTCTCGAGGTGATCAGCCTCTCGATCCACTATCAAGGTAGATCGGCGGGGTTCACTATAAAGTCTTTCAAAAGCCTCGCTAACATGCTACTAATCAATCCGGGCGCAATGGCAAGGGGCGGTAGAGCCCTCCTTCCAAGTGGCACACACACGCAGCAGTACACACAAAGACAGGAGCCGCAAAACAACCAGCTCGGCAAGGAACCTTTCAAGATTAATAGCATGATAGAAAGTAACTCCATACTTGACTAAAGCCAGAGCCATATAGCCCCCATGGTTGCGCTGTAAGTCCCGGTGTCATACTTACAGATAAGTCCTTAGTCCATGTTGCTAAAAAGCATCTTTTAATCTTTATTTCATAATTAATTATTCAAGTTCATAAGATCATGACATCATCAAGCACTAGCATCACTACTCAAATGCAATCTCATAGGTAACAAGGATCGAGTTATCAAAAGGTAGGAATAAATACTAGGGTTACCAAGGTAGACACATGCATCATGAAATTTAGTGATTAAGGTGAATAGGCAACAAGGATGGTCCATGCTATACTTGCCTTGATCAAAGTGCTCTGGAGAACTTGGATCCTCAGCGTACTCTTGATCACCAACGTATTGCTCACCGTCTGAACTCGATCATAAAATCACCACACAATCATCGAGGCAATCATACACGAAGCAAACAAGATCTATATTAGAAACAGTACACCAACAGTAGAAAAACAGATTGAAAAGTGTATAAAAATAATCTACGCGTCGCTACGATGCCAACGATATAAAGATCACGAAAATCGGAGTTCAAACGGGAAAGTTATGAAATAAACAAGTTTTACTTTAATAAAATAATAGATTAAATCTATTCTCAAATTTTAAAAGTTGAAAACATGTACAACAGTAGCATAATTAGATAGATTACGAAATTACGAATCTAACGAGACTTGAACGGATCAAATCGGAGCTAAAACGAATAAAATATGGCCGAAATAAACTGAGTGGCAAATCTGTAAATATTGAAAACGCCTTTTTGAATTAAAACCGAGGAAATACGTTTTCTAAATAGGAAAGCGTAATCTGAGAAATACGCCAAAGGATCGCGGGTTAGAACATTAAAAAGCTCAGGGGCTCTTTTGCAAAAGTGCCGGCGAAAGGGTATATCTCACTGTGAGCCGTTGGATCGGCCGTGGACGGCGCAGGTAGCTCGGGGAAAAGAGGGGCGGCTCTGGTCGCCGGAGTCGGGCGGCGCCCGGCCGATTCCTCGCCGGAAGATGGCCGGGGACGGCGTTTTCGGGACTAGGAAGCTCGGCACACCTCGGGATCTGGTCGGGAAGCAAGAGGAGCTCAAGCCAAACCTATCTATGGTTTCGGTTGCCACAGAGGTAGCTCGGGGAGGATGCGGCGAGCTAGGTGGCAGAACTATGGTGGCGGCGAAGCTCGGCGTCATGGCTATAGTGCATAAAACTGAGGGAGAAGGGGTCGGGAAGGTCCCTGATCTTGCTGCGAAGCTTGGAGAACAACCAATTTCGACGGAGAAGTCCTCCCGAGGAGAAATTGACGGCGGCGGCGGAGCTCGGGGCGGCGGCTAGGGCAAGATTGGAGGGCGTGGCTTGCTCGGGAACTTGTGGGGAGGGACGGCAGGGCTCGGCCGACCTATATAGGGGCGTGAGGGAGCGTACTTGGGACGGACTCGGCCGAAAAATCCGGCGGTTGCCTTCTGTTAGAGGCGGCGCTCGTGCTCCGCTCGGACTCCGACTGGAGGAAGGGGATGGCGCGGGGCAGCGGGCCCTATGCGTCAGCGGCAGAGGGAGGGGGTCGCGGCTTCCTTTTATGGGTCAGTGGAGGCATACACAGGATGGACTCGGCCACGCCAAGAGAGGAGGCCGGGGTGGTTACGGCGCGGCCGTGTCCGCTTCGAACACGAGCAGGAGGAGGAGGAAGACGACTTGTGGGCCCCGCGTGTCGGTCACAGACGGAGAGAGACGGCGCTGCGCGGCTGGCTCGCCAAGTTTGGGCCCTGGCCCAAGCGGGAGAGAAAGGAGGAGGAGGAGATGGGCTCCGAGCTGGGCTGTAGCGCGGAGGAGTTGGGCCTCGACTAGGCCGAAAGAGAGGAGGGGTGAGGTTTCTGTTTCCCCTTTTTTCAACTCATTTTCAAATAGGTTTCCAAATACATTTGTATATTTTCAAATCTCAATAAATTGCAAATCAAACAAAATATCTTTGAGCAGCATGGATGCAACAAATCATGTTTCTATGCCCAAGGGTTTATTTTAATTCAGAAAAAAATATTATTCTATATATTAAATGCTCAATCAATTGCATAAATAAATCAAATTAAATTCCTATTTAAAAATTGAAAATTTTCGGGTGTTACAATTCTACCCCCTTAAAAATAATCTCGTCCTCGAGATTAGTTAGTGCTTACTCAAAAAGTTGGGGATATAACTTCCTTAATTCTTCCTCTTTTTCCCATGTTCCCTCGTTTTCTGAAGACCGATTCCACTGTACCTTGCATAACTTTATAATTTCACTCCTTCTGAATCGCTCTGTGGTTTCTAATATTTTAATTGGGTATTCCCCTCGAATCTGGTTAACTGTCGCTGCTGGTGGTGGTTGCATTACTACGTCAACACTGATTTTATCTCCTTTGGACGTAGTTAACACAACGACCTTTTCCTCACACTGAATAACTGCCTTATGTTGCTTCATCCAATCTAGACCCAATATAACATCTATTCCGGTTGTTCTTATTACCGTAGGGTTCACTTTAAAGTCTACCCCCATTAGAGCAATGCTAACCGAAGGACAATAATATTGAGCTTGCATAGCCCCACCCGGTGAATTTACCAATAATGGGTTTTGTAGGGCTAATAGTGGTATACCATGTATCCTAACAAAACTTTGTGATATGAATGAATGCGAAGCACCGGAATCAAAAAGAACGGTAGCGGGGATGGAGTTGACGTTGAACGTACCCATCATAACCTCTGGTGCTTCCTGAGCTGTCTCCGCGGACACATGGTTCACACTTCCTTGATTAGGCGATTGTTGACGTCTTCCCTTCTGGTTGCTACTCTGCGGAGTCTGCTGGTTCTGCTTCTTGGGACAGTGGTAAGAGAGATGTCCCGATTCTCCACAGGCAAAGCACTTGATGGGAGTGCCAAATGTATTGGTCCTGTTGGGGGTCTTGCTAGGGGTAAATTGCTGAGGAGTCTGGGTAGGAGTTTTCTGCTGTTGCGGTGGAGACTGAGAACGAGGCTGGTTCTGATTGCGATTTCATTGATTTGATGGCCCTTGGTGTCTCTGCTGGAAATTTCGTTGCTGGGCGTTAGGACGCGAACGGTTATTTCTTGTAAAGGTTTGTCCTTGCTTCTTTCTCTTGTTATCCGCCATCTCCTTGCGCTTGTTGTCGATCACTATAGCGCGATTCACCAGCTCTTGAAAATTGGGGTAGGTGGTTGTCATGAGTTGGAGTTGCAATCTATCGTGAAGTCCCTTGAGGAAGAGACGCTGCTTGTCCTTGTCATTAGCAACATCATCGGGAGCATACCGTGACAATTGAATAAACTGGTCACGGTACTCTGGCACCGACATTTGTTCTTGCTTCAAAGCTCTAAACTCTGCCTGCTTCAACTCTATCAAACCTTCAGGAATATGGTATGACCTGGAGTTCTCACAAAACTCTTGCCATGTGATAGCAGGCGCATTATTGGGGCGACCATACTGGAATGCATCCCACCAGTCTTGAGCAGCTCCTTGCAACTGTCCAGATGCATACAATACCTTCTCTTCATCATTGCATTGCACAATGGTGAGTTGTCTCTCCACGGCGCGAAACCAATCATCAGCATCCAATGGATCAGCGGCGTGGTTGAACACAGGTGGACGACCTTTAAGAAATTCTCCTCGCTTATCTCTAGCTTGAGGTTGAGCAGGTTGTGGTCCTCCAGCTGGTTGATTTTGAATGAACTGCATCATTGTCTCCATCAATTGCATCTGCGAAGTGATGAGATCTTGAATGCTAGGTTGTGGTGGTGGATTAGTGTTTCTCCTGTTACCGGCCATCTGTTTTTCCAACATATAATTGAGTTTTAGAATTTTTCTATTATGCAAACATTTGTAAGGCATGAATCTGAATTTCTGGGCGAGATCCGATAACAGCAGCATAGTAAACTGATTATATCTGGAGTTTCAGAAATCAAACAGAGACGTTCTCTATACCGTTGGAAAGCCTGAGAAATTATCTACGATCTTCATGTGGACCATTTTTCCAGATTCTGATGTTAGATTAACCAAAAACAGAAATTAACAGAAACGGTCCAGGCTGCCATACTGCGCAGAATTCTCAATTTGCAACAACTGTATCTCCGAATCCATAATAGCTATTATTGTGATTCTTGAGGCCATGGGAAGGGATGGAAGTCTACTATTCCCCTTAAAATTTTCATAATTTTTGGATTTATGAAATTAATTAAGAATAATTAACAAGACAGAGAGGTCTGAAAAACAGATTTTGAGAAAACCAAATTTATTCATCCTAATTATTTACTTAACAATCTTTATACCCTAAATCTTTTAATTAAGAGAATTAGAGACATGTCCATAGTTCTCATCACTCATTACAAAGAACCAAATTAAACATAATTCATAAGCACAAAGCAACAAGCACATAAAATTCACACGCACACAAGACTCGACTCAACTTGACTCACAACTAAATCGTTCTATTATCTAGTTGGACTCCTATCTTGATTCTTCTTGTCGAGTTTGGGCATCTTCTCTTGATTCCTAAGTTCATCCTCACATTGATAGCTATGCTTGTGGCTTGGCTTCTTCAACACACTTGTGGGAGGTTTGGCGATCATATTTCATCTTCTTAATTTTCGACCAAGACAGAGGTAGAATGAGAATGAAATTAAAATTTTCGTAATAGAACAAGGTGAGAAAGCATGAAAGCATGATAGATCTTAGAATAAGAAGAGTAATGTCAATTTTCATAATGGAATAAGGGGTACGGGAAGCATATAATTTAACAATTATCAAGATTAAGTAGAAAGCATGAATGAGGTGAGAAAAGCACATCCTGAAATGTCTATTCTATCTAGGCTTGCGTCCTACAGTCAACCTATGCTCTGATACCAAATCTGTCACACCCAATTTTAAGGATAAAATTGAATGAACCAACTTATGTGCGCCCAGAGATCAATCACACACATAAGCGACAAATTACATAGTACCATCACAAGGTTCAATATATAACGAATAATATCACAGAGTCTTTACATAATAACAGCGGAATAATATAGATAACTCTCTCGCAGAATCTCCATTCCACAAGGAATAGTTGACTGGTGAACACAATCCTAATAATCCTCAGAAGAATCCTCATAGTCATCTGTTACCCATCCGGGATTTTTATCTAAATATGAAAAATAAATCAAGCGTAAGTACATGTCGTACTCAACAAGAATAACATGGGTTTATGAGGCTCAAATAAGGCAAGACACTGGTTGACAGCGGTTGCTTTTAGTTGATCACATTTTAGCAATTTGAGTAGCAGCAATAGAATATACCAAGGAATAAGATTTGCATGATCATATAAACATGATAATTAATATGAAATAAACATCAATAGAAACTTCAAATAAATCAATATTCAATTAGTTAAATTCATGTAAGACGTCCAAGGCCACTCGTGACCGTGAGCACGGCTGATATATCAGTTTTACACTCTGCAGAGGTTGCACACTTTCACCATGAGTCGTGATTTACCCTTTTTCTCGAGGTGATCAGCCTCTCGATCCACTATCAAGGTAGATCGGCGGGGTTCACTATAAAGTCTTTCAAAAGCCTCGCTAACATGCTACTAATCAATCCGGGCGCAATGGCAAGGGGCGGTAGAGCCCTCCTTCCAAGTGGCACACACACACAGCAGTACACACAAAGACAGGAGCCGCAAAACAACCAGCTCGGCAAGGAACCTTTCAAGATTAATAGCATGATAGAAAGTAACTCCATACTTGACTAAAGCCAGAGCCATATAGCCCCCATGGTTGCGCTGTAAGTCCCGGTGTCATACTTACAGATAAGTCCTTAGTCCATGTTGCTAAAAAGCATCTTTTAATCTTTATTTCATAATTAATTATTCAAGTTCATAAGATCATGACATCATCAAGCACTAGCATCACTACTCAAATGCAATCTCATAGGTAACAAGGATCGAGTTATCAAAAGGTAGGAATAAATACTAGGGTTACCAAGGTAGACACATGCATCATGAATTTAGTGATTAAGGTGAATAGGCAACAAGGATGGTCCATGCTATACTTGCCTTGATCAAAGTGCTCTGGAGAACTTGGATCCTCAGCGTACTCTTGATCACCAACGTATTGCTCACCGTCTGAACTCGATCATAAAATCACCACACAATCATCGAGGCAATCATACACGAAGCAAACAAGATCTATATTAGAAACAGTACACCAACAGTAGAAAAACAGATTGAAAAGTGTATAAAAATAATCTACGCGTCGCTACGATGCCAACGATATAAAGATCACGAAAATCGGAGTTCAAACGGGAAAGTTATGAAATAAACAAGTTTTACTTTAATAAAATAATAGATTAAATCTATTCTCGAATTTTAAAAGTTGAAAACATGTACAACAGTAGCATAATTAGATAGATTACGAAATTACGAATCTAACGAGACTTGAACGGATCAAATCGGAGCTAAAACGAATAAAATATGGCCGAAATAAACTGAGTGGCAAATCTGTAAATATTGAAAACGCCTTTTTGAATTAAAACCGAGGAAATACGTTTTCTAAATAGGAAAGCGTAATCTGAGAAATACGCCAAAGGATCGCGGGTTAGAACATTAAAAAGCTCAGGGGCTCTTTTGCAAAAGTGCCGGCGAAAGGGTATATCTCACTGTGAGCCGTTGGATCGGCCGTGGACGGCGCAGGTAGCTCGGGGAAAAGAGGGGCGGCTCTGGTCGCCGGAGTCGGGCGGCGCCCGGCCGATTCCTCGCCGGAAGATGGCCGGGGACGGCGTTTTCGGGACTAGGAAGCTCGGCACACCTCGGGATCTGGTCGGGAAGCAAGAGGAGCTCAAGCCAAACCTATCTATGGTTTCGGTTGCCACAGAGGTAGCTCGGGGAGGATGCGGCGAGCTAGGTGGCAGAACTATGGTGGCGGCGAAGCTCGGCGTCATGGCTATAGTGCATAAAACTGAGGGAGAAGGGGTCGGGAAGGTCCCTGATCTTGCTGCGAAGCTTGGAGAACAACCAATTTCGACGGAGAAGTCCTCCCGAGGAGAAATTGACGGCGGCGGCGGAGCTCGGGGCGGCGGCTAGGGCAAGATTGGAGGGCGTGGCTTGCTCGGGAACTTGTGGGGAGGGACGGCAGGGCTCGGCCGACCTATATAGGGGCGTGAGGGAGCGTACTTGGGACGGACTCGGCCGAAAAATCCGGCGGTTGCCTTCTGTTAGAGGCGGCGCTCGTGCTCCGCTCGGACTCCGACTGGAGGAAGGGGATGGCGCGGGGCAGCGGGCCCTATGCGTCAGCGGCAGAGGGAGGGGGTCGCGGCTTCCTTTTATGGGTCAGTGGAGGCATACACAGGATGGACTCGGCCACGCCAAGAGAGGAGGCCGGGGTGGTTACGGCGCGGCCGTGTCCGCTTCGAACACGAGCAGGAGGAGGAGGAAGACGACTTGTGGGCCCCGCGTGTCGGTCACAGACGGAGAGAGACGGCGCTGCGCGGCTGGCTCGCCAAGTTTGGGCCCTGGCCCAAGCGGGAGAGAAAGGAGGAGGAGGAGATGGGCTCCGAGCTGGGCTGCAGCGCGAAGGAGTTGGGCCTCGACTAGGTCGAAAGAGAGGAGGGGTGAGGTTTCTGTTTCCCCTTTTTTTCAACTCATTTTCAAATAGGTTTCCAAATACATTTGTATATTTTCAAATCTCAATAAAGTGCAAATCAAACAAAATATCTTTGAGCAGCATGGATGCAACAAATCATGTTTCTATGCCCAAGGGTTTATTTTAATTCACAAAAAAATATTATTCTATATATTAAATGCTCAATCAATTGCATAAATAAATCAAATTAAATTCCTATTTCAAAAATTGAAAATTTCGGGTGTTACAATTCTACCCCCCTTAAAAATAATCTCGTCCTCGAGATTAGTTAGTGCTTACTCAAAAAGTTGGGGATATAACTTCCTTAATTCTTCCTCTTTTTCCCATGTTCCCTCGTTTTCTGAAGACCGATTCCACTGTACCTTGCATAACTTTATAATTTCACTACTTCTGAATCGCTCTGTGGTTTCTAATATTTTAATTTGGTATTCCTCTCGAATCTGGTTAACTGTCGCTGCTGGTGGTGGTTGCATAACTACGTCAACACTGATTTTATCTCCTTTGGACGTAGTTAACACAACGACCTTTTCCTCACACTGAATAACTGCCTTGTGCTGCTTCATCCAATCTAGACCCAATATAACATCTATTCCGGTTGTTCTTATTACCGTAGGGTTCACTTTAAAGTCTACCCCCATTAGAGCAATGCTAACCGAAGGACAATAATATTGAGCTTGCATAGCCCCACCCGGTGAATTTACCAATAATGGGTTTTGTAGGGCTAATAGTGGTATACCGTGTATCCTAACAAAACTTTGTGATATGAATGAATGCGAAGCACCGGAATCAAAAAGAACGGTAGCGGGGATGGAGTTGACGTTGAACGTACCCATCATAACCTCTGGTGCTTCCTGAGCTGTCTCCGCGGACACATGGTTCACACTTCCTTGATTAGACGATTGTTGATGTCTTCCCTTCTGGTTGCTACTCTGCGGAGTCTGCTGGTTCTGCTTCTTGGGACAGTGGTAAGAGAGATGTCCCGATTCTCCACAGGCAAAGCACTTGATGGGAGTGCCAAATGTATTGGTCCTGTTGGGGGTCTTGCTAGGGGTAGCTTGCTGAGGAGTCTGGGTAGGAGTTTTCTGCTGTTGTGGTGGAGATTGAGAACGAGGCTGGTTCTGATTGCGATTTCATTGATTTGATGGCCCTTGGTGTCTCTGCTGGAAATTTCGTTGCTGGGCGTTAGGACGCGAACGGTTATTTCTTGTAAAGGTTTGTCCTTGCTTCTTTCTCTTGTTATCCGCCATCTCCTTGCGCTTGTTGTCGATCACTATAGCGCGATTCACCAGCTCTTGAAAATTGGGGTAGGTGGTTGTCATGAGTTGGAGTTGCAATCTATCAGTGAAGTCCCTTGAGGAAGAGACGCTGCTTGTCCTTGTCATTAGCAACATCATCGGGAGCATACCGCTGACAATTGAATAAACTGATCACGGTACTCTGGCACCGACATTTGTTCTTGCTTCAAAGCTCTAAACTCTGCCTGCTTCAACTCTATCAAACCTTCAGGAATATGGTATGACCTGGAGTTCTCACAAAACTCTTGCCATGTGATAGCAGGCGCATTATTGGGGCGACCATACTGGAATGCATCCCACCAGTCTTGAGCAGCTCCTTGCAACTGTCCAGATGCAGACAATACCTTCTCTTCATCATTGCATTGCACAATGGTGAGTTGTCTCTCCACGGCGCGAAACCAATCATCAGCATCCAATGGATCAGCGGCGTGGTTGAACACAGGTGGACGACCTTTAAGAAATTCTCCTCGCTTATCTCTAGCTTGAGGTTGAGCAGGTTGTGGTCCTCCAGCTGGTTGATTTTGAATGAACTGCATCATTGTCTCCATCAATTGCATCTGCAAAGTGATGAGATCTTGAATGCTAGGTTGTGGTGGTGGATTAGTGTTTCTCCTGTTACCGGCCATCTGTTTTTCCAACATATAATTGAGTTTTAGAATTTTTTCTATTATGCAAACATTTGTAAGGCATGAATCTGAATTTCTGGGCGAGATCCGATAACAGCAGCATAGTAAACTGATTATATCTGGAGTTTCAGAAATCAAACAGAGACGTTCTCTATACCGTTGGAAAGCCTGAGAAATTATCTACGATCTTCATGTGGACCATTTTTCCAGATTCTGATGTTAGATTAACCAAAAACAGAAATTAACAGAAACGGTCCAGGCTGCCATACTGCGCAGAATTCTCAATTTGCAACAACTGTATCTCCGAATCCATAATAGCTATTATTGTGATTCTTGAGGCCATGGGAAGGGATGGAAGTCTACTATTCCCCTTAAAATTTTCATAATTTTTGGATTTATGAAATTAATTAAGAATAATTAACAAGACAGAGAGGTCTGAAAAACAGATTTTGAGAAAACCAAATTTATTCATCCTAATTATTTACTTAACAATCTTTATACCCTAAATCTTTTAATTAAGAGAATTAGAGACATGTCCATAGTTCTCATCACTCATTACAAAGAACCAAATTAAACATAATTCATAAGCACAAAGCAACAAGCACATAAAATTCACACGCACACAAGACTCGACTCAACTTGACTCACAACTAAATCGTTCTATTATCTAGTTGGACTCCTATCTTGATTCTTCTTGTCGAGTTTGGGCATCTTCTCTTGATTCCTAAGTTCATCCTCACATTGATAGCTATGCTTGTGGCTTGGCTTCTTCAACACACTTGTGGGAGGTTTGGCGATCATATTTCATCTTCTTAATTTTCGACCAAGACAGAGGTAGAATGAGAATGAAATTAAAATTTTCGTAATAGAACAAGGTGAGAAAGCATGAAAGCATGATAGATCTTAGAATAAGAAGAGTAATGTCAATTTTCATAATGGAATAAGGGGTACGGGAAGCATATAATTTAACAATTATCAAGATTAAGTAGAAAGCATGAATGAGGTGAGAAAAGCACATCCTGAAATGTCTATTCTATCTAGGCTTGCGTCCTACAGTCAACCTATGCTCTGATACCAAATCTGTCACACCCAATTTTAAGGATAAAATTGAATGAACCAACTTATGTGCGCCCAGAGATCAATCACACACATAAGCGACAAATTACATAGTACCATCACAAGGTTCAATATATAACGAATAATATCACAGAGTCTTTACATTAATAACAGCGGAATAATATAGATAACTCTCTCGCAGAATCTCCATTCCACAGGGAATAGTTGACTGGTGAACACAATCCTAATAATCCTCAGAAGAATCCTCATAGTCATCTGTTACCCATCCGGGATTTTTATCCAAATATGAAAAATAAAGCAAGCGTAAGTACATGTCGTACTCAACAAGAATAACATGGGTTTATGAGGCTCAAATAAGGCAAGACACTGGTTGACAGCGGTTGCTTTTAGTTGATCACATTTTAGCAATTTGAGTAGCAGCAATAGAATATACCAAGGAATAAGATTTGCATGATCATATAAACATGATAATTAATATGGAATAAACATCAATAGAAACTTCAAATAAATCAATATTCAATTAGTTAAATTCCTGTAAGACGTCCAAGGCCGCTCGTGACCGTGAGCACGGCTGATATATCAGTTTTACACTCTGCAGAGGTTGCACACTTTCACCATGAGTCGTGATTTACCCTTTTTCTCGAGGTGATCAGCCTCTCGATCCACTATCAAGGTAGATCGGCGGGGTTCACTATAAAGTCTTTCAAAAGCCTCGCTAACATGCTACTAATCAATCCGGGCGCAATGGCAAGGGGCGGTAGAGCCCTCCTTCCAAGTGGCACACACACACAGCAGTACACACAAGGACAGGAGCCGCAAAACAACCAGCTCGGCAAGGAACCTTTCAAGATTAATAGCATGATAGAAAGTAACTCCATACTTGACTAAAGCCAGAGCCATATAGCCCCCATGGTTGCGCTGTAAGTCCCGGTGTCATACTTACAGATAAGTCCTTAGTCCATGTTGCTAAAAAGCATCTTTTAATCTTTATTTCATAATTAATTATTCAAGTTCATAAGATCATGACATCATCAAGCACTAGCATCACTACTCAAATGCAATCTCATAGGTAACAAGGATCGAGTTATCAAAAGGCTAGGAATAAATACTAGGGTTACCAAGGTAGACACATGCATCATGAATTTAGTGATTAAGGTGAATAGGCAACAAGGATGGTCCATGCTATACTTGCCTTGATCAAAGTGCTCTGGAGAACTTGGATCCTCAGCGTACTCTTGATCACCAACGTATTGCTCACCGTCTGAACTCGATCATAAAATCACCACACAATCATCGAGGCAATCATACACGAAGCAAACAAGATCTATATTAGAAACAGTACACCAACAGTAGAAAAACAGATTGAAAAGTGTATAAAAATAATCTACGCGTCGCTACGATGCCAACGATATAAAGATCACGAAAATCGGAGTTCAAACGGGAAAGTTATGAAATAAACAAGTTTTACTTTAATAAAATAATAGATTAAATCTATTCTCAAATTTTAAAAGTTGAAAACATGTACAACAGTAGCATAATTAGATAGATTACGAAATTACGAATCTAACGAGACTTAAACGGATCAAATCGTAGCTAAAACGAATAAAATATGGCCGAAATAAACTGAGTGGCAAATCTGTAAATATTGAAAACGCCTTTTGAATTAAAACCGAGGAAATACGTTTTCTAAATAGAAAAGCGTAATCTGAGAAATACGCCAAAGGACCGCGGGTTAGAACATTAAAAAGCTCAGGGGCTCTTTTGCAAAAGTGCCGGCGAAAGGGTATATCTCACTGTGAGCCGTTGGATCGGCCGTGGACGGCGCAGGTAGCTCGGGGAAAAGAGGGGCGGCTCTGGTCGCCGGAGTCGGGCGGCGCCCGGCCGATTCCTCGCCGGAAGATGGCCGGGGACGGCGTTTTCGGGACTAGGAAGCTCGGCACACCTCGGGATCTGGTCGGGAAGCAAGAGGAGCTCAAGCCAAACCTATCTATGGTTTCGGTTGCCACAGAGGTAGCTCGGGGAGGATGCGGCGAGCTAGGTGGCAGAACTATGGTGGCGGCGAAGCTCGGCGTCATGGCTATAGTGCATAAAACTGAGGGAGAAGGGGTCGGGAAGGTCCCTGATCCTTGCTGCGAAGCTTGGAGAACAACCAATTTCGACGGAGAAGTCCTCCCGAGGAGAAATTGACGGCGGCGGCGGAGCTCGGGGCGGCGGCTAGGGCAAGATTGGAGGGCGTGGCTTGCTCGGGAACTTGTGGGGAGGGACGGCAGGGCTCGGCCGACCTATATAGGGGCGCGAGGGAGCGTACTTGGGACGGACTCGGCCGAAAAATCCGGCGGTTGCCTTCTGTTAGAGGCGGCGCTCGTGCTCCGCTCGGACTCCGACTGGAGGAAGGGGATGGAGCGGGGCAGCGGGCCCTACGCATCAGCGGCAGAGGGAGGGGGTCGCGGCTTCCTTTTATGGGCCAGTGGAGGCTTACACGGGATGGACTCGGCCACGCCAAGAGAGGAGGCCGGGGTGGTTACGGCGCGGCCGTGTCCGCTTCGAACACGAGCAGGAGGAGGAGGAAGACGACTTGTGGGCCCCGCGTGTCGGTCACAGACGGAGAGAGACGGCGCTGCGCGGCTGGCTCGCCAAGTTTGGGCCCTGGCCCAAGCGGGAGAGAAAGGAGGAGGAGGAGATGGGCTCCGAGCTGGGCTGCAGCGCGGAGGAGTTGGGCCTCGACTGGGCCGAAAGAGAGGAGGGGTGAGGTTTCTGTTTCCCCTTTTTTTTAACTCATTTTCAAATAGGTTTTCAAATACATTTGTATATTTTCAAATCTCAATAAAGTGCAAATCAAACAAAATATCTTTGAGCAGCATGGATGCAACAAATTATGTTTCTATGCCCAAGGGTTTATTTTAATTCAAAAAAAATATTATTCTATATATTAAATGCTCAATCAATTGCATAAATAAATCAAATTAAATTCCTATTTCAAAAATTGAAAATTTCCGGGTGTTACATCTAGTTATCAGGTAATTATACCTAGGCGATTATTGAGTCTGTTTTATATAGTCATAAAATACGAAAAATGTGTGAGCACATGAAGGTTCACAAATTATAGAGTCCTTTTTGAGTCCAATCAAAAATAATTAAAACCAAATAAACACTTAGCTATATATTAGAATATGTTCGGAGTCAGTCTAGGCTAGAATTAATTAAAATTGATGAACACTAAAATTTTATCTTGGAGAAGATGAATAGTTGCTCTCTTGTCATTCCTTTCAAGTGTCTAGTTTTCAACCTTAAATTCTCCTGAGTTTTTGATATTGCTGTTTTAATTTGAGAATTTACTCTGAACCTCAAACTTGTGAAGGCATATGTTTGAGTTAAGTCTAGGTAATTGATTTATATGATTTATGAAGGTTGAGCTGCTATTTATCTTATTCCTAACATTACTAAGTTCTGGAGACTCATTTTGAAAACTTAAAATCTACATGATGAGCTCTTGTGTGATAAAGTATGAATTCCTACCAAAGTCATTTATGATACATTTAGATAGGAAACCTTTGCACATTTATGCTACTTGCTTTGCATTGAGTTCGGTCAACCTTTGTTGTATACCTCATGAGAGTCTGGTCATGCTTTTAAAACCAAGATCACTTACACACTCCAGCCACACATGCATTATTCCTACCTGGGAGTAATCGCAACCATTTTCACTTTCATCTATGTTCATCATAAAAATGTTTTTCTCCTTCACTGGGAGTGAAACACCAAAAATATACCCTATAGGACAGCCCCTGTTTAATTTCTCTAAGTTTTTATCATTATCTCTCCAATTATTTATATTCAAAGGATGCATGTGGTTATGCAAAAGTATGAAAAGAAAAGGAAGTAAAAGATGGACAAGTGTCCCAGTAATTAAAACAATGGGTATTAGATGCCCTCCTCCCTAATGAAAAAAAAGAGAGAGAAAGAAAAGAAGAAAAAAAAGAATAAAGATAGCTCATGTTTTCCTGCGAATCCTAAAGAGAGATTTATTTTCAAAAGAGCATAAGTAGAATTAGGATTAGCCACTAAATACCACATATACACCTATCTACCATATTCTATACACATGCACATCTTGGTTTGATTGGATGCCTCAATTCTCTGTGGATCCATTGTTTGACTTTACAACATATGAATTGCAAGTATGCTCATCCTTTCTATAAACTTCACTATAATCCTTAGTTGTAGGAAGGCATAACATCATTAGTGCCCTAAGTGAGATCCATAAATACCACATATATTGAGAGACTTGAGGGTGCCATACAATTAAGCTCTGAGTTTTATTTCGAAAACTTATAAAAACTCAGGAATGTTGGTGCTGTGAAGAATTTGCTACATAGTGCTTGACTTGATAGTTCTATCTTTCAATTGCTCAAGACTTATGTGAGAACTGTAAAGCTCCATAGTTAAAGGTAAAATGGGTAAGTCTGAAGGTTAGAGCAGTTATTGTCTAATCCGGAGGGAATCTCTGTTTGAAAGCATGTGTACTTGAAAAGTATGAAAGCATTGCAGCAACTCCTGATCCAAATACATTAGTAATTAGGCTTAGTTTGTTTGCCAAGGGACTGGCAAAAGGTAAGCTTGGGGGAGTTGTTGATGGTGGATAACGTCAACTTTTATTAGAACTTTAGACATCAAAGGATATATGAATACACATAAGTTTAGGGTTTTAACTGACAATTTTCACGAGTTTTGCATACTCTATATTTTTCAGGGGTTATTCCATAAAAGCATAAAAGAGGGATTAAAATGCTTAAACATCATGAAACTTATCCGCGAATCAACGATCTTATCAGGACGTGGGAAGGATTTAGAAGACACCCGAAGCACCGGGGCCCCGAACCCTTCCAGGTGGGGCCAGCCGGTGCCCCCCTGGCTAGGGTTTGGCCCCGCCTTATGGAGTGTTCTTCCACCATCTTTATGGAGTCATCTCGGCCCTTGGTTAAGTCGGTTTGATCCTACGGCGCACGTTCATCCCACCGGGCTAGAAATAAAGGGGCAGACCCCCCTGGAGGAAGCCCATCATTCATCCAAGGCATCAAGTCTTCGGTCAAGCCATCGAGAGCCTCCTAGTTCATCAAGAGCTTTCTAGTTCATAGTTCTACCCTAATTAGATTAGAAGTAGAGGAGTTCTAGTTCTTCGGCGGGATCTGGAGCCCGGAGTTCGGTATAGTTCTAGTTCTATCTCTATTATTGTTTTCTTCATTATGATTAGGGAAACAGTGTTGTTAATAGTTTATATGTTCTTAATTACAATAGTCTTTGTCTACTTTGATTATATGTCTAGTATAGTTGGTTTGATCTTATTGAATTCATGTAATTGCTCATATAGTGTTTATCCATATGATCGATGGGTAGGTGATGAACAATATGTAGACATGGTGTCTAGGTATTCTGTTTATCTACGAGTGCACCCTGATGTGTCGGGTCGTGTGGTAGATCGCGTAGGTGATAGCTGCGTTGAGTCCTCTGTAGTCCACCCCCCCGTATGAAGGCAAGCAGGCACGGTCGCGAAGTTGGGTAATGACTTTGTTTCACATCCTTCCTAGATGATGCCCTTTACATGTGATCATGATATAGGACTAATCTAACAATGATTGCTAGATGTAGTTGCACTAATTAGAGCTATTCATTGGCGTTGTTATAGAATTACCTTAAATATTAATTTCTTGGTTTATCCATTGGCTAACTATTACTATGACTAGAAAGTGCTTTGATGTTTACCCATTAATTATGATGCTTGATCATACTTATCATTTTTATTTATCTTTATTATCTTGTGACCTCTACCTGTTATGAGTAGAGTAAATGACATCGATATCACCGCTTATCCATTGTATATAGTTGCTATCAATATAATAGATTAAAGTTAATCCAGTCCTTCCCAGTGATATAAATATAAATCGACAACCTGGTAGAACTCTAGGAAAAATGCTACAATGATATAATTATCTGTCCGCTTGCAGAATTGTTCTTAGTTTATATTTATATATTTCTGCCTAGTCACATTAAATAATATATAGAACCTTTATTTATTCTTAGCATATATAATTAGGGATGACAATCTAGTTCATGCATAAAAATGTTGGTAATAGATAAGTGACTAGTTGCTAATGACCAGTTAATTAATTACTATACATCTCTAATCTCGTCTCTAGTATTAATATTTATATAGTTATATTTGGCGACGTTAGTAGATGTCAACAGAAGCCAATACTGCCGCAGTTGCCTTGGCCTTGACCTTTCGCACCGTTGCCGCGCCCGCCATTGTGCCCAAGCATTGAAGCAGGCATCGAGGCAGGCGGCAGCACACAAGCGATTCCCAAAGGTGTGGTGGAAGCGTGTACCGACCAACCTGTGGTAATGGTAAGAGACGACGGTGGCAATGCGCAGCCTGTGGTGGCCTAGCCTTGTCATAGGCCCAGCATAGTGCGCCGGCGCCGATGGCCTCCTAGTGTCGGCGACCGAGGCTGCTGCCCCGCGTCCCTGTTCCGACTTCGTTGGCCCCGCGCCTCTGCACAGAGGTGCCGCCATCTTGCCTGTTCCCGAGGGATTCCATGGAGGAGGGACGGATACGGCAGCACCTCTCACATGACCCCAAGTTCAATCTGCGGCGGCGCGGGTTGGGCATAAAAGCGAGGACGCCGGTGAGAATGGCCAACTGTGGTGCACGAGGCGAGGGCAGGGAGGAAGAGGAGGCATTGGCGTGGGCAAGCGCGGTGGTGGAGCCACGACGCGAGCGCAGGGAGAGAGAAGCGTCGGTGTGCGCGGATGCGCGAGCGAGCGCGGAGATGGAGCGGAGAGGACGGACGTGGGGGCAGCGGCGGTGGAACGGCGTCGTGGGGGCGGCGCTGGAACGCATCGTGGCGGCGGCTCGGCGTGATTGACGGTGCGAGAGGAAGGAGCACGCGGAGGAATCGCGGGGAGGAGAGGGGTCGTCGCACGGAGGGGAGGCGGACCGACGACCCCAAAACTAATGTCGCACCAACTGTCTACACTTTAGTCTTATTAGTTGTTGTGAAATAGATACGTCAGCTTTGCAGATTTAAATTAAGAAATAAAACTGATTCTCTTTCACTGGGTTTCATTTCACAACTTCCTCCACGAAAAGAATAACGTTGTGGAGTTCATGCTAGTCAAACTTTTTAAAATTTTACTAGATTTGTATAAAATATTAGAAATATTTGTATCTTCGTATAAATTTATTATAAATGTATAATAAGAGATTTATCTTATGGTAATAATTGTGCACCATAACTAATAAAATTTTTCTTATATATATTTAGTCAAGGTTGAAGTAATCTGACATCAATATTGTGCCATGTCAACTATAAATAGACATTTGAAATGATAATGTTTGACACCATGGTTGGGATGGGTGACGGTGTGTGCGTTCTAAGCTCGAGAGAGATCGTATGAACGATGAGGCTTGCTTCGCTTCACTTTGATGTCGCCTTTTGTTGTTTGATCATGTAATAACAGGAAGAACCATATGATGTATCCTTCACAATACGCATTCAATTTTGAAATGTTGAATATGACTTCAAAACTAACTAGGATTGAATGAGCAATGATAACACTATTACTGGGACTACCATGCAATGTAATCTATGGATTTTTTCCATTCTAGAAAATTGTGGCTCGTTTCAATTAATGAAAACAAAAATAAATGAGCATGCATGCACACAGAGAGAGTACTGAGCAGATAGAAGCAATAATTATTTGTTATAGGTTCTAGATTTAACCATGATCTTTAGTGATTATGTCTCCTACATTCTAGTCCACGTAAAAGCACGAGTTCATGAACTAGACACTTTAACAATAATGGCTATCCAAGGTAAACAATTTTCAAATGTAGATAAGGAAACAAATGTTATGACCTCGAACAATATTGTGCCTATTTTATAGTGTTCCAATAAATTTTTGTTGTGGCTTGTACATGGTTTCATTTTTTTCTCAGTGGTGAAGTTTTTTTGTTGGCAAACTCAATAATACATAAAACTTTAGAAAAAAAATTGAATGGCATGCCTTCTCCAAGACGTGTTACATGTTACATTAAGATCCTCCTAGAGGTCCTAACATACCATATAAGGGCTCCATTTTCCAAGATGCATTTCAGATCTGGAGTGTCTCTAGAAACATTCATCACCAAACGTGGAGAATGTAGTGGAATAGACCAATATGTGCCCTTAGACATGTGATATTTTTTTTCTTGAGTTATAACACGGGAAAGTAAAGCTGTTGTATTAAAATACATCCAAATTGGCTTGTACAACCATGATCAAAATAAATACATTGTTCTACATGGGTACAATCATTGCAATTAAATTGGCATATATAGCTATGATAAAAAAAACACATCCAAATTGGTTATGCTCTATATGGTATTATAGCCCTCACAAGAATTCTAGTGTGTGGTCATTGTTTCAATAAACATGTATTGTCGGTGTTTAGATTAGCGAATGCTACACCGGCTAGTAAATTTAGTTTTTACGGTTGAGATCACAGATGGTGTGCAAGGAGGAACACAGGGTTTATACTGGTTCAGGCAATGAATGCCCTACGTCCAGTGTGAGATCAAGTCGTGTTGCCTTGCACCGGGGTGCTTGTAGTAGGGGTTACAAGCCTAGTCGAGAGAGGGAGGAGCTCCCAAGTCTCTTGTGAGTATGGGTGTTTTAAAGTGTGTTCTTGCGTTTGCAGGTTGTGAGTGAGTGAATTGGATCATCCCTGTGATCGGTCTCTACCCTCCCTTTTATAGTCACAAGGGAGAGGCTAGAGTTACATGTGTTGCCCTATGGTTACAGTGCTCGGTATGGCGGAGGCAGCGGTGACCGGTGGCTATCGTCAGCCACGCCCTCGCCTTGGCGCCTCAACGGTATGGCATTAGTCATTCGGTTGATCCATCCCTGTTCCATTGGTGAGTTCCAAGGCGTTCCACAGTGCTGGACATTGTTCGCTGCGTGGCACGATGTCATACCGTCGCGTCCGACCCTGCACAGTGCAACGAGTAGATAGGTTGACCTTTGAGTATAAGCTCCCGAGGCTCGGGAGACCTTGGTGCCGTCGGGGGCATGATGGGATGGAGCGGTGGGAGTGTCCTCCCTCTGGCGCTTCTTTTTCCATGTGCGGTGCTTTCCAGGGGATGGGTGAGCCTGATCGCAAGGCTTGCCCATTCCTCCGGGTTGGCCGGGTGGCAGTCGTTCCCCCTTTCCTGGTGTCACACGTGCGACCGGGGTATGGCAGTCGCTGTCGTAGTTGGTGAATCTCCTCATCAGCCTGGGAGGCCGTACGGTTGATCGTCTCTGTGGCGGCGTGGGAGGAGTAGGACCATCAGATCACCTGCCAGAGGAGATGGGGCAATTGGTACGGTCAACGTGCGCGTTTGGGGCGTAATTGTGTCAAGGGGCCCACCCGATGAGACCGTGCTCATAAAGTGGTCAGGGAAGGTCCCTTGACCGCCAAGTTTGCTCCGCTAACGTCGGCAGGGCTCAGGTGAACCCGAGGGGTGCGCCTGAGGGAGTCAGACTGTAGTGAGAGGCTCAGGCGAATCGGAAGTCTATCGCCCGAGGTAGCTTGTAGTGGGGGTTCGGGCGAATTGGAAGTCTATCGCCCGAGGTCTGCTTTCCCGAGCCCTGTCGCGGAGGCTCGGGCGAATCGGAGAATCTCTCCTGAGGGGTCCGCGCGCCCGGGGGAGGCGATGTGCTTCCGCACGGCTCTGTCTTAGGCCGTGCGGGAGGTTCTTGCATGGACTGTTCCCGCGTGGGCCTTGGCTGGCGCCTTCTTGTGCTGGGCTTTATTCAGGAAGTGTGATTTTGCGTTGAAGTTGGGTACCCCATAGTTAGGTACCCGACATGTATACATATACCACCACAACATGTTTCTATTGACCATCAACATCTTCAAAAGAGTCAATTGCATGTTCAAAGGATTTCAACGTATAAATATGTCAACAAACCCAGAAGTTCCTATGGGTGCAATAATGCACATCCGGTCAAATCATTCGATTCATCAAGAAGCCACACAAACATTTCATTTTCCTCTAATTACGCAAAGGAAACAACAAGATGGTGAGGGATGGAAATTAATACTTGGGAGCATGCAATCTAGGCAAACCACAACTTGTGCGTAATGGCAACCATCTAGGAGGCATTTTTGGAGCTAGTATGCACAATTTTTTTCTTTTCACAGGTCAAGGATTGTGAATAAAGCCAACAGATGAGGCCCTTGCCATTTTGGGTGCCAAAAAAGGAACTAGGAAATAATGTTGTGCCCCCAAAGTCTTTCACTGTTTGACATCCATTGTTGCATCGGTTCTTGTGAGAAGCAGATATGATTCACCCATCCAAACAGGCTTGTAGTATAAATTGCATCAAACTACCAATGACGCACTGGCTGCCACTAGTACAGAAAAGCTCTACGCTGACGGTACTGTTTAATTTGTACATGCGGTTCCTGTTGTCGGACGCCAACAGAAAAAAATGGTGGGGCCAGAAGTATGAACCGCCAGTAGAAACCTCTTTCTACAGGCGGTTCCTTAAATGAACTGTCTGTACTAGTTCTGCTATAAATACCCCTTCTTTCTCCCTGAGCCGAATAGTATCTCGCAGCCAACTTCCATAGTTGGCGATTTTGGAGGTCCAGACTTCACCAAATACAAGGGGAGAGGTGTTGATCTTCATTTGTTCAAAGTAGATTGCTAAAAAAAGGTTAGTTTACATACCTCTAACCTCATTTTAACTATTCTTTGCTTCATTTAGCTATATTTTGGATCTAGGGTTTCACCATGAGCTAGGGAGAGGAATAGCTAGGTTGTTGTCTTTTTTTTTTCAAATGAGGTTGCTCAACATGGTTAGATGAAGTTTCTCCTCTCTCTCTTGTCATGATTTCTTCTTAGTTCAATTTGTTTCTCCTCTCTCTCTCAACATGGTTAGTTCTCTCCTCCATCAATAGTGTGTTATGCATGAAGAGAGAGAAAGATAATGTCTTCTATTTAATTTGTTGGTATATCTTTATGTTTATTCCTTGTTTCTCTACTTTTATATCTCAATTTATATTATCAGCTACGTTTTCATCATAAATTTATCTTTTTTGGTGCATATTAAGTAGTTTTAATTGCATTATAAAATAATATAAGCATTTAATAATGTTTGTATGACTTTGCATGTGTAGTATGATTAACATGATTTAATGGAAGATTATAATAGTAAATACACATTCTTCCTCCCCGACCTAAGCAGTAACTCACAACTAACTTCCATTGGAGGCGATTTGTAGGTCCACATTTCACCCTCTACAAGGGGAGAAGTTTTGATCTTCATTTCTTGGAAGGAGATTGCTAAGAAAGGTTAGTTTATATCTCTTACACCTTTTTAACCATTCTTGCTGTATTTAGCCACCTTTTGGATCTAGGATTCCACCATTATTGTCTCTCCTTTCATTTAATTTTGTTATTTACAGGTAATGATGGAGAGGTCATACTGGATGTATAAGTTACCAAGAGTCGATCCATCATACATACCTAAGGTCAACAGGTTCGTTAATGTCGCTAAGAGCCATGTTAGGAGAACAGACATGAAGCACATATATTGTCCGTGCACAGACTGTAAAAATATTATTGTGTTCGATGACACAGAGTCAATCCTTCCACATCTGGTCCGTCGAGGATTTATGCAGGACTATTTGATTTAGACTAACCATGGAGAGGGTAGTTCTTCACCTTATATAGCTGGAAACTGTGAGAACATCGACGTCGATGGTCTGAATAAGTTTGTACGGGGGACACATCAGCCTAGTACCCAGAGTGAATATGTTGTGCTAAATGTTACTGATCATGATTTCGTTGGAGGAAATGTAGACGACAGAACTGATCATGTCCTGCCAGATGTTACTGCTGAGGAAGATGCACAATTCTTAGATGCAATATTGCGTCGTCATACTGATCCATCGATGTTCTTCATGAAAGGTATGGAGGCCTTGAGGAAGGCAGCTGAAGAGCCATTTTACGATGAGTCAAAGGGTTGTACGAAAGAGTTCACGACACTGTGGTCCGTGATGAAGTTGTTGATGGTCAAAAATAGATATGGTTTCGGTGATGCTGGCTCCGATGCGTTCTTGAGTATTCTCGCAGACATGTTTACAAAGTAGAACAACGTGCCTGCTAACACGTACTACGCAAAGAAGGTAATCAGTCCGCTTACTATGGGTGTCGAAAAGATCCACGCCCGTAGAAATCATTGTATCATTTATCGAGGTGATGATTATAAAGACTTGGAGAGCTGTCCAAATTGTGGCGCAAGTAGGTACAAGACAAACAAAGACTATCGAGAGGAAGAGAACGTAGCCTCTACGTCTACAACATGTAAGAGGAAAAAGAAAGCCCAACAGAAGACCCAACAGAGTTCAAAACCCACAAAGAAAGAAAAATGCGAAGTAGACTATTATGCGCAGAAAAAGATTCCGGCTGTGCTGATGTGGTACCTTCCCGTGGTTGATCGATTGAGGTGTTTGTTTACAAACCCTGAGGATGCCAAACTTATGAGTTGGCATGCTTCTGAGGAGCACAAGGACGATGGAAAGCTAAGACACATCTAGCTGATGGCAAGCAATGGCAAGATTTCAATGCAAATCACCCAGATTTTGCTAAGGAGCCAAGAAATATTTTGTTCGCTCTAAGTACTGATGGAATGAATCCATTCGCCGAGAGGAGCAGCAAGCACAGCACATGGCCGGTAATCCTCACCATATACAAGCTTCCTCCTTGGTTGATGCAGAAGCGAAAATACCTTTTGGTAACACTTCTTATTTCTGGATCTACACAACTTGGAGTTGACATGGATGTGTTTCTGGAGCCCTTAATGGATGACATGAAAAAATTATGGGAAGAAGGTGTCAAAATATTGGACGAGTACCGCAAAGAGACATTCACACTGAAAGCAATTATATTTGTTACCATCAATGACTACCCTACTCTATTCGTGCTATCAGGGCAGTTCAAGGGGAAGGTTGGTTGTGTAATATGCATAGATGAAACAGGGTGCATATACCTAGATGAATCAAACAAGCTAATGTATATGAGGCACAGAAGCTTTTTACCAAAAGGACATAAGTTCTCTTTAGAAACCGCATGTAGAAATCGGTTTTCTAAAGACGGTTCATAGAAAACCGCCAGTAGAAATGCTACTGGCCTTTCCCGCTGGCGGTTGGGAGAAACGCCTATAGAAATACGTTCCTAACCGCCAGCAGGGAGCTTTTGTGTACCAGTGTGCGATCCAGAAGTATGGACTCTCATTTTCCGATGTTTTGTGTTTTAAATAAACAAAAAAGTAATGGACTTTGCTTTAAGAGGTATGGGACAATTGCGGGCATCATGACACTGGCCCGACCCTTTCGGTGGCGCGCACACGGCCATCATTATTCATTAGGGAGAGCGGTCAGGCGTGGCGTGGCCTAATGCAGCTGATTAATTAGCATGCACTTTGCTTTGAGGTCCTTGTGGCTGTGTATGAGCATGTCCACTTTTTAACTCACGATACGGAGTCACATGAGCATTGTTTAAATATATATTTAGGAGGAGTTTGACATTTTTGTTTGGTTAAACAAAATTACTGTCACATCGCATATAATAAGAAGTTCTCTCCGATTTAGATGTCGTTTAAAATAACAACATAGTCTTCAAAGCATAACTTAATTTAGGCCAAGGATATTTGATTTATTTGATTTAGATGTCAAGGCATGCATGAATTTTAGGCCCTATTTAGATCTACTGCAAATTACAATTGCAACTAGTCACATCAACGTTGCGGCACATGTATGAAGCATTAAATGTAGACGAAATGTTTGCATGTTTATACTTTTTGTATGTAAATCACGAGACGAATCTTTTAAACCTACTTGGACCATGATTGGACAAAAGTTAACAAATACAAATAAATGTGCTACAGTACAGAATTACAACTACAACTGGATCTAAACACAGCCTTACTATACGGAGGAATAGTAATTGGTCGGCGTGGCCTAGTAGGTCAGGACAGGAGTGGTGTGCGGATCTTGTCGCCCAGTGGCCACGGTAGGTACGGTTCGGGTAGATGGGCTAGTATTGACCAGGTCCAGCGTCCAGGTGAAGTAAAACTGGAGGGACCCACCTCGTGAGTATTCTGTTGTCGCGTGCTGCTGCCCCGCTCTGCTCTGCTCTGCTCTCCGTGCAGTGGCTAGTGGGCACGCTTACCGCTCACAGCGGGTGTGTGTGGCCTCCATTTGACTTGCGTAAAGCAAAAGCGTGGACGCCACCGCGACAGCTCCCGATCCATAGCAATTACTATTAGTAGCAAGAGAGAGAAATTAGTACTACTGCTACAGTATAAAAACAATGGTAGATTCCTGGTAATACTACTGTAGGAGTACGTTACAGCGGAGACACTAGTTAGTAGAGGGAGAAAATAAAAAAAGAGAAAGAAAGCGACGTTGCATGTTGGCGCGTGTGTATCCGTTTTTTTTGTTTTTTTTGTTTTTTGCGGGGCAGCACAGCACCGTGCTGCACGCCCCCCGGCCCCTGCCCTATCGCTTCCAGCTTTTGCTTTACAAAGGTCAGCCATGGATATGGACACCTACTACTCCAACCTTGTTCTCTTCTCACCTTGTTCTTCACTCTGTTCGGCTGACAGGTACGTTACAGCTGGCTAGCTGATTGTTGGCTGGCTGGAGCCAGCCGAACAGAGTGCTCTTCTCTGTTGCCTTTGACATCCATGCTGCACTGCACTGCAATATTTGACTATTCAGCTAGCGTTGTGCGTGCGCATCACAGCCACACAGATGGGATCGAATCGAGTGCCCGCTGCCCTCCAAGTCGCACGTTACATCCACTAGTTACTATTTACAATTTACTAGTGCGGTAAACAAGCAACCCTTATTATTATATGGCTGATGCTACAAGACTACAAGATGGACTAGACGACGTTTGTTTGGGTGTAGACCCCCCACCCAGCTACGCATACCACCATGCATGTGTCGATGGTGTTGTTGTACCATCTTTCACTAGTACAGTACAGTAGCTGCTACGGTGGTACTACTCCGGTATAGAATAGCAGTACTGTTGGCAGATCTACATCTACGGCGTGTGAAAAACGGTGATGATGCATCTGGCACGGCCGGGTACAGACAGGAATATGGACCAGCAGCACCACCACGTACGGCTGGTCTCCATCGGAGGACGGCAACAGCCGGCCCTAACCCTAATAGTAGTAGCAATGTCGACGAGGGATTACAGTAGTTAGTAGATTTATTTACAGTATACTCCCTCCCTCCCTAAATAATTATCGCTTTCGCTTCCCAAGAAACAACTTTAACTAAATATATATTAAATTACATTAATATTCATAGTATATAATTAGTATCATTGGAAAGATATTTGAATGTAGTTTTTTTACAAATTTATTTGGAGATATAAATGTTGCACATATATTTTTTCTACAAATTAAGTCAAACTTATGGCACGCAGCGATAATTAAATAGGGACGGAGGGAGTACAGTAGATGATGAGACATGACAGTGGTAGTAGATCAAAAATCGTTGTGCATGTCCATCTTCAGCTTCAGGCTCAGCACGCATGCATGTGAGTCCTTTTCTCACCAGCTGAGCTGGCCCCGCTCGTACTCGTATGCAAAGGCCTTGTGATGCGACCTTGGAATTCGTGCACCAGATTCCTGTCCTCTGGAGGTCAAACCATCGCATGCCTGCCCTCGTTGCTAGCTAGCGTTTGTATCCTATTCCTGCACACCCACACTGCATAGCTGTCGAGCGTTTCTATCTGCCTCGTTTGTTTTTTTTTTCACTACACCCTTGCGAGTAGGAATTCTCCACACTTCTACCATGCATGAACGTGCATATATGGAGTATTTCACAGTATTAATAATACGATAAGTATGTTTACTTATTCACATAATCAGATGTATTAGCCTAATTTGATTGTCTGAAAATAAACGTCGATATTTTTCTGATTCTGATTCATTATTAAAGAAAACACATTCTTATATCTGAAAGGAGGATGAAATCTGGACAAGTAAACATGCTGTTTTAAACTGGAAACTGGAGCATGTTCACCGGCCGGGGCTGTATTATTTTAGGTATAAGCTGGGAAAAGCAGAGCATTGGTCCAGGCAGCAGGTGCACGCTCGTGACACAAGAAAGAATTGTTATAGTAGTTTATTATTAGTGATTACTCTTACGGATGCACTGTCGGCCCCCATGCACATTGCCCTGCAAAAAAAAAACCTACTAAGCGATACTTAATTATACTAATATACTAGTACTAATCACCGACGATTTGTTAATCCAAAAGCACATCTTTACAGCTTAGTTTTATCTAAAGTGCACTGCACGAAGAGCTAAAGTAGACTGCTAATACAGTGTCAACTCCTACTCAAACTGAGTGTTGCACGGGAGAACAAAGCTACCAGCAGTAGCTAGATCTGCTACGAGCCAAACGCTCCGCTCCGCCAAACGCTCCAGGCTGAGGCTGATTGTGCGTGCGGTGGAGCACATTTTCACGCGACCACACACGTCTCAATGTCTCTCTCTAGTGCATGAATATATTCTCTCTCAGACATGACTACGTGACCGGTCAGTAGAGTAGGAGCCCCGTTTCTTTACGTTTGACTGCTCCTCATAGAGTGGAGTATTAGGGTATGTTTATCTAGAACAGTGCACCTACTAGTTAATACCGTTGGCATTTTTACCGGCGTATATTTGGTTCTCTGAGGAACTTTGATGCGAAGAGCAAACCACAGTTAAGACACGAGACTTAGAGCCTGTTTGCTTGGCAGCCGTGCTCTGCCATCAGAAGTGTGGCGACGCCACAGTTTGTGTGGCGAAGGAAAACATCGTCACCGTTGTGGCAAGAAAAACGCTGAAAATGAACTACAGATTCTGTGGCGTGCCACACATTAAATACAAACCAAACATCAGCCTGTTTACCGTGGCCGTCGAAGCTGAGGCGTGGCGAAGCAAGGCTGCCAACCAAACGGCCCCTTATACAGTTCTGGTCCATAGGAAACGAGTGAAAGCCTTATGACTAGTTACTACTTTTTGCATTACAATCTCGTCGGAATGGCATGATAACAATTACAAGAATCTAGTGCTTATGAAAGTTTCAGTGATTACAACAGGAGATGATGAACTAGCTATTTATATTGGAGATCTATTTGCCCTATAAGTTATATAGTCGTGCTCTAGATGGAGTTCTGACGCTGGTCAATGATCTCCTTCCTTCAATAGGCCCTTGGAAAAGCAGTTCAAAGCAAAGGGTTGACGGGTTCGTGATCCCGTGGGTCTCTTCGGTACGAATATGTAGCAGAAATTAAAATAAAAATCAAGAAAAAAAACTTGAATACTCTACAAAATTTATAATATTTTTAAATTGTGCTGAGCTGTGTCACATAGCGTTATAGTGTGTTTCTTGTGAGAAAATTTAAAATGCTACTTTCTCCATCTATGGGGGTATAAACCCGTATACCCGCACGGCTATATATGGGCCAAGTCCTCCGACCAGACCCAGACAGCCAAGGACGCGTCGTCTACACGCTCTCCAGAAGATCACGTATATCCGCCGGCTCAGAAGTCTTGGCGGATAAGGAAATATCTTTCCTAATATCTAGCCGATTAGTTTCCTTATTCGGCTAGAATTGTAATCTGATGTACATGGTAACCGACTTGTAACCCTGCCCCCCAGACTATATAAGACGGGCAGGGAATCCCCTCAAAACAGATTACATCTGATAAGCAATACAATACAGCAACATACAGGACGTAGGGTATTACGCCTCGCGGCGGCCTGAACCTGTATAAACCTCGTGTCTTGCGCATACTGCGCTACTCTTGTTTGTCTCAGGCGCACCTTCACCGATCATCTACTACCTTGGGCATACCCCTCGGTAGACTATCGCCGGCATTTCGTCGACAGTTGGCGCGCCAGATAGGGGGTGTGCTTCCTGATCCATGGCGAGCAAGATGGTGACTTTTTCAAGCTCCATAGAGCTCCTGATGCCAGGCCAGATCTTCACGGTGGGCTCCATCACCTGGGTCATCGGCCTCGACGGCGAAGGAAAGATCCTTGATGCGATCCAGATCGCATATACTCCATCGGCGGTCTCCTCTCCGGCAAGAAGGCTGCCACGTTACGTCCCGAAGACCGTCGACAACAGCGACCTGATCGAATCTATAGATCGGGTCTCCCAAAGCCTGTCCGAGAGCCTCCAGATTTTGGAGTCGGATGCGGATCAAATGTCTGCAGATCGCTCCCGGCACTCTCCATGGGCGCGGCGCTACACTCCATCCAAGGTTCGGCAGGACTCAACGCTAGTCGTCACCGCCACCCCGCGGAGTCGCGTCGTCGAGTTTCGGCCCTGATTAGCCACCAGCGACGTCCCAAGGGGTTACATGCCTTTCGGCCTCCAGCGTCTCGAAGATGCTGAGGCGCCCCGACCATGCCACTTCTGATCACGTCGGCGCCAGCTCCACCTTCATCATCGCCGACAACGACCACTCCGACTACGACGGTGCAGAAGGCGGCGATCTCATCGATCTGCCTCCTCTCACTGGTCGGTACATCGGTGGGCCCATCCTCGCCATTAGTAACGACAGTGCTCCGGCTCCGAATGAAGATGAAGAAGCCCGAGCAGCTCGAGAGGGTAGAAACGCCAACCGAAGACGGTGCCGCGAGCAGCGAATCGAAGCAAGGAAAGGCCCCGTGCAGAACCTAGAGCAAGAATTCGATCTGGTCGAAAAACACCAGGTCTACAAGACTCCAAGCGTGAACGTCGCCGTCGCGATAGCAGAGGCCAAAAACCTGGCCCAGACTCAAGAGGTTGAGCACCTTACGGCTTACCTCCAGGCAGCCCAAGTTCAGATCAATGAAGAACGCTTGCCGCCACCACCGTCGCACTCCACCGCATCGGCCACCGAGATCAACCAGGAGGTGAATCAATCCGACCTCCATGAGAAGCTGAAGACCAGATACCTCCGTGGGCGCATCGAAAATCGGAAAGAAGCCAGGCACTCAGCAGAAAATGAGCACCGCAAGGAATATGATGAAACCCCACGGTCCTCCGATCAATGACAAGAACGCCCCCGAGTTGCCGTTTACGGTAGAGCTCCAAGCAGTGCGCTGGCCGCCGAACTTCAAGGTCGTCGGCGTCGAGACCTATGACGGCACCGCCGACCCCACCAAGTGGCCCGTTTATGAGATCACAGTCAAAGCTGCCGGAGGAAACTCAGACGTCATGGCAAACTATTTGCCCGTCATGCTCAACTCATCTGCCAACAATTAGTTGCTGAGTCTGAAGCCGAACTCCATCGACACTTGGAAACAGCTGAAGAAGCAGTTCATCAGCAACTACCGTGCCACCTACAAGCAGCCAGGCACGAAGTTTGATCTTGAGAAGCTTCAGCAAGCATCACGAGAATCTCTGCGGGATTACATTCGGCACTTCTCGGAGACTAGAAACAACATCCTAGATGTCAGGGATGCTGAAGCCATCTCCGATTTCATACGTGGCCTCCGACCTGATGAAGAACTCCAGAGGAAGCTATACCGCAGCAGACCATGCTCCATCGCCGAGATACTGCGCATCGCCAACAAGTACGCGGACGGGAACGAATCTTCTCGCCACTCCATCCATAGCCGCCTCCGTTTCCCCGACCGATCAAGCCACGAGGACGTCGACCACCAAGCTGATCGGCGACATGACGACCGAGGGGCCCGGCAGGAACCGCCGTGATGAGCGCAACCACCGTGACCAGCGCCGCTCTGATCGGCGTCGCCACGACGAACCAGAAGGTTCCAGAGCTGGAGAAAGGCGTCGCCACTACTAGGTCTACAATACCCGACCAGCTCTGAAGCGTAACTACGAAGAAGCCTATGATAAACTCCTCGACAGTCAATGCCCCGTCCATAAGTTTCACAAACATACCACGAGAGATTGCTACGGCTTCTCCAGGGCATTCAAAGAGGAAGAGAAGAAGAAGGCTCGCCGCGAACCTGACAACGACAAGTGCGATGGCGATGGTGATCCGCCTCCAGGCTTCACTGAGGCTCACCGGACGATCTCCACAATCATTGGCGGCCGCATAGCTATGGAGTCGAAGAGGGAGCAGAAGCTCATCGCCAGACATGTTAACTCCGTCGCCAACTACGACGCCTACATCGCCGATCCGAAGTTCCCGCCCTGGTCGCACAAAGCCATCCCCTTCCGCAGAGACGACCAGTGGACGGAGATCCCGTACTTGGGTCGCTTCCCACTAATCATCAATCCGGTCATACACACGACCCGCTTTCATAAGGTGCTGATCGACGGCGGCAGCGGCCTCAACATCCTCTTCTCTGGAGCTACCAAAGAGCTCGGGCTCCGAGCAGAAGACCTGGAGCCGATTACAGCTCCGTTCTGGGGAATCATTCCAGGGCAGCCCTCCTACCCCCTGGGACAGATCAATCTGCCCGTCCAGTTCGGGACACCGCAGTGCTTCCGTATTGAGCGCATTGACTTCCTGGTGGCCGATTCAACGCCACATATCATGCCATACTTGGCCGTCCAGCTCTGGCCAAGTTTGGGGCCATCCCCAACTACACCTACCTCGTCATGAGGATGCCGAAGGAGACCGGCATCCTCATAGTACGCTCCAACCTCCAGACCGCATATGACTGCGAGAAGGAGGCCATCGCCATGGCTGAGGCCACCGACGTCTCCATCCTAATGAACACGTGCGCAGTAGACGCACAGAAGCTGACGACTGAAGAACAAGTCATCCCAGAGAAGGCCTCGCCCAGAGCTGCTACCAAGAACAAGGAGACAAAGAACGTCGTCCTCGTCCCCGGTGACCCGAGTAAGATTACTCGCATCGGGACAGATCTCGACCCCAAATAGGAAGACGCGCTCGTCAGCTTCCTTAGAAAGCACGTCGGCATTTTCGCATGGAAACCTGCCGACATGCCCGGCGTATCTAGGAAGCTGATCGAGCACTCCTTGAATGTCTCGAAGACCGCCAAGCCCGTAAAGCAAAAGCTATGACGATCCTCTCCAGACAAGAAGGAGGCTATTAGGGTAGAAATCGCTCGGCTCCAAGCTGCCGGCTTTATCAAAGAGGTGTATCACCCCGATTGGTTAGCCAATCCGGTTCTTGTAAGAAAAAAGAATAATAAATGGAGAATGTGCGTTGATTACACCGATCTCAACAAACACTGCCCTAAAGACCCCTTCGGTCTCCCCCGCATCGATGAAGTTGTCGACTCCACGGCCGGCTGCGAGCTACTCAGCTTTCTTGACTGCTACTCCGGCTATCATCAGATCGCCTTGAATGAAGAAGATCAGGAGAAAACCTCTTTCATCACCCCCTTTGGGGCCAATTGCTACAAGACTATGTCCTTCGGCCTGAAGAACGCTGGTGCCACATACCAGCGAGCTATCCAGGCGTGCCTCGACGACCTTATTCCAGACATCGCCGCAGCTTATGTTGATGACATCATCATAAAAACTCAAAAGGCTGAAGACCTCATCTCCAATCTCGAAGAAGTCTTCGAAAAGCTGTCAACTTTTCAATGGAAGTTGAATCCCTCCAAGTGCATCTTCGGCGTTCCGTCGGGCAACCTGCACGACAACATCGTCAGCAAGCGTGGCATCCTTCCTAACCCAGAAAAATTGAGGCCGTCATGAGAATGAAGCCCCGACCAGCGTCAAAGATGTCCAGAAACTCACTGGGTGCATGGCAGCTCTGAGCCGATTCATCTCCAAACTAGGCGAAAAAGGGCTTCCCTTCTTCAAGCTACTCAAGGCCGGCAAAAAATTTGTCTGGTCGGAAGAGGCCGATCGGGCCTTCAAGGAGTTGAAGTAGTTCTTGGTACATCCTCCGCTCCTCACAGCACCGGTAAAGGACGAAACTCTGTTGCTCTATACCGCCACGACCAGCAACATTGTCAGCACGGCCATAGTTGTCGAACGAGACGAAGAAGGTCATTCATATCCAATACAGCGACCAGTTTATTTCATCAGCGAAGTCCTGAATGAGTCCAAAACTCGCTATCCGACGGTGCAAAAGCTGATCTACGCCATCCACGTCATATCACGCAAGCTCTATCACTATTTCAAAGCCCATCTAATTGTGGTGATTACCCAACATCCCCTCGGTAACATCCTTTGCAACAAAGACGCCAATGGTAGAATCATGAAGTGGGCTGTGCAGTTGGAAACCATGGACAGAGATGCAGGAACAAGTACCCATTGAGCAGGAGGAACACTGGACGATGTACTTCGATGGATCCCTCAACATTGGAGGCGCAGGTGCCGGCGTACTTCTCATATCACCTTTGGGTGAACGCCTCCACTATGTGCTAAGAATATACTTCAAAGCCTCCAAAAACGCTACCGAGTACGAAGCTACCATCCACGGTCTCCAAATTGCCACCGAGCTTGGCATCCGAAGGCTCATGGTGTATGGGGACTCCGTCCTAGTCACGACAAACCGTCACCTCATCCCTAGTTCTTCCTCTATTCATACTAAGTCGATGAACGATGAAGAACAACGATGAACATATCGAGAACATAACACATAAACTATAAGCTAATTCATATATCATGATCATAACATGTCCAAGACTATACTCTAGTTTATATGCATTGCTATATAAATAAGATAAGAACTTGATCTTGGAAGAGAACTGCATTGTATTCATACCGAGGTGTTCCTTCTTCTCCTAAAGATACAAATTCTCCTTGCTAGCTCTTGCATTGCTCTAATACTAAGACTAATCTAAAGAATACAAGGGAGCGGTGAGGTAAATGGCTCCAAATGATGGTGTGTGTTGGAGGGGAGCTCTCCCTCTCTTTTATAGTCCAACTAGGGCGGTTTGGGCGTTCTAAGTATGGAAGGACGTGAAACCACCTTTGTCAAACCGCCATGAGCGCCGCCTGGGGAGGATGGGCCCGGGAGGCCCCACCAGGGGGCGGCTGCCCCCGGGGACGGTCGGTCCCTGGGGAGCACCATCTGGTCACCGCCTTCTGGTGTTCGGTTGCTCCCTGGGCCTGGGCCTCCCCCGCGGTTACGGATGTATCTAGTTTAGTGTTTGAGGTGGGGTTTCTTATTTTCTTGGATTGCGCCTTCTCTGAATACGTTTCCTGGATGTGCGCTTTCTTTATGGTTTTAGTGCATTTCCACATGTCACACCTGCAAGTCAAGTACACACCAAAACTTGTGAAAATGTTAGTTTAAAGCCCTACCTACTATTTATTTTAGTAGCATATTGGCGGTAAGAAATAGGCTTTAAGGACCGCCAACAATGCACAAGCTTTCTTCTCCCTGGGAAGGGCCATACATGGTCAAACCGTAACTCGGCTAGGCTCGTACAGACTGTGTGACCTCGACAGCGTCGACATCCCCAACTCCTGGAACATCGAACATCTCCGTCGCTTCTATCCTTGACAGCATGTCCAGGCAGATATGTGTATTTCCGTTTTATTACTTCAATAAAAGTTACATTGCTTCCATACACATATATGTAGATATTTGCAGATTAGCAACCGCTAACGTTCATCGCCAATACGTAAGTTCCGCACCTGCTCGGGCAGTCCAACTTCATCGCCGCATAAGCCCCGTAACTGATCGGGCAGCACGACTTCGTCAACGCGTAAGCCCCGCGCCTGTTTGGGCAGCCTAGCCTCATCGCCGCATAAGCCCCGCAACTGATCGGGCAGCACGACTTCGTCAATGTGTAAGCCCCGCACCTGTTAAGCCAGCCCAACCACGTCGACGCATAAGCCCTGCATTCAGCAGGCTGCCCAATATTGCCGCTTCACCAACTGCCCCGATAGATTCAGGAAGCCATCGCCTACGATAAGCGTAAGCCTTGCCAGGCGCAGGCAGCTTCGCCACCACGTAAGCCCCAGGGACGTCTGGTGATAGGTCCAAAGAGGCTAGAGGGGGGTGAATAGCATAATTAAAATTCTACAAACAACACTTGATCAAGTGGTTAGTAACAAAAATGGCGAAGCGAGTTTTGCGCTAGCCTATTCAAAAGTGCAAGCCTCCTAACCGTTCTACTTAGAATCTCTAGGAGCACACACCAAGCTAATATAGGTTGAGAGACTACATTACTCCTAGGTGGACAAGCAAACTACAAACACTACCACTACACAAGATAAGTCCTCAAATGTAAAAGGGGAGGAGAAGAAGTGTTATACCGCCGAGTAGAGTAGTATGAACCAATCACCAAATGAATATATCAATCACTCGATGGTGATGATCACAATGAAGTCCAAATCAACACAATGGAGACCAAGAATTTATCCCGAGGTTCACGTGCTTGCCGGCACGCTAGTCCCCATTATGTCGACCACTACTCGGTGGTTCGGTGCCTAATTGACAACCAATGTCAAGCTCAACCAATGAGCGCCACTAGAACCTACCACAAGTAAGGTAACTCAATGACACGAGCAATGTATTAGGCTACATTGCGGCTCTCCACCGGGAAGGTGCAAACCCCTCACAAAGACCTCCGGGAGTGGCCAGAGACAATCTCCAACTCTGCTAGCTCCTCCGCTGCTCCAAGACCGTCTAGGTGACGGCAATCACCAAGAGAATAGATGAAAATCCACAGAATAATGATCAACAAGTGCCCAAAGATGATCAAAATGAACACAATACACTTGGATCACTTCCTAGCTCACTATGGACGAGAATCAAGCTCTAGAGTGAGTTGGAGAGGTTTGGGAGGCTCAAGAGATGCTTACCAATAAGTGAAATGCACAAGAGAGACTCTCAAAGCCGGTTGATCAGCTATTTATAAGTGAGGGTGAAAAACTAGCCGTTTGACAGTTTCTGCGTGCACCCCGGACGCTGGTTAAGTGAGCACCGGACGCGTCCGGTGGTTGTCCGGTGTATCGCCCGTTGACACGTGTACTAGCCGTTTGAAACTTCCCGTAGCGCTCCAACTCACCGGACACGGAGACGTCGCGTCGGACGCTCCGACGCCCGTGTCCGGTGCACGAACAGAGAGCATCCAGAGAGCTCAAAGTCGCACCGGACGCGTCCGCTGTTAGGTCACCGGACGCAGTGGAGGTACTGTTCCAGCGTCCGGTGCACATCCAGAGAGGTCCTGGCTACACCGGACGCGTCCGGTGCGCACCCACCGGACACGCCCAGCGTCCGGTGCACCTCTGACAGTTGTTTTTTTTCCTCTCCTCAACTACCTTGCTTCTAGGTGCTAACAACCATGTGTATAAGCACAAAGGCACGAGTGTTAGCTTGTTTTTAAGTTCATTTGCAAGGTTTTAGGTTAGTGCTCTAGTTCTAAACGCATATGCTCAACTATGTCAACTAGAGGCACTTGATGACCGATGTTGTTAACGAAATTTCATCCCCCTTAACAGTACAGTCATCTAACCTAAATGTGATCACACTCTCTATAGTGTCTTGATCACCAAAATTAAAAGAGCCATATTGAATTTACCTTTGCCTTGAGCCCTTTTCCAAAATCCAAGTTGAGAAGCATTTGATCCAACAACTTGATGGACTTACACCACTTGCATGGACGCCATCATCGCTCCCCACTTGTTCTACTAACCAATCTTGTAGTCACAATACTTAAGCACATGGTTAGATACTAGGTGTCATCAATTAGCCAAAACCAAACTAGAGCTTTCAACTAGGCCGTTAATCTTCGCTATTACATAAGCTCCGGGGACGCTTGGGCAGTTTTATCAACGTCTCCACATGCCCCGTCGAAAAGAACGGGCACCGGTCGCCGACCCCTCCGAAAAGTTACACACTCCGATTCCTCGCCGATCTACCCAAAAAAGGCCTCGACCCGGCTCGAGCGCTCTCCGACATACATGATCGACTTCCAAAGAATATCTACGGCGCTCCAAAAAATCGATGACCATATTAAGAAAAAATACAAATTTACACGAAAAACATCCCGAACGGCTTCACCTACTATAACGTCCGATCACGTTAACAAGTGTTTGGTGTACAAGAGATCTAAAATTTCTTCGCAGGCACCTTCAAGCGTTCTCCGTCGGGAACAGCTGCACGTTCGCTGCTAAGAGCGCCGCCGGCGGCTTCGCTTCCTCCTCCAATTGATCTTCCTGCTCCTCGGTGGTCCCCAAGGCATATCCAGCCTTTACCCTATCATTCTTCATGCCAGGGTAATGTGAGCGGACCACTCCGGGCACATGGGCGGCCACGTTCTCGGTGACATCAGAGCGGAAGGCTTTGAAGTACTGCAGCTCCTGACGGCTGCGACGGATGATCTCAAACGGCTCCGGCGCTCCCGCAGGTGGTTCGGCAGGTGCATACTCAATAATGTCCAGAACAGGCTTCATTCCCTCCGTCACGGCGTCATACCGTACTTCGGCCGCTTCAAGACACTTCGATAGATCATTAAGTTGTGCCCTCGTCCTCTGCTCGGTTTCTACATATACAACAAGCAAGTACAACAACAGTCAACAAGAAGTAACAAAGCAGCAGTCCACAAGCGCAAGCAACTCACCTAGGCATGTTTCTTCGTTTCTCCGAGCTGCCTCCCGCAGCATCGACACTTCCTTCTCGAGCTCCTTGACTGCACCAAGAAAATGGCGAATCAGAATGTTCTAGCAGAGCTAAGAAGATCAGATAAGTAACACAAAGACACACAGAACTCGATTCATGGCGCCCTCAAAAGAATCTTGCAGATCTGCAAATCAAGACACCGGGCTTGAGACGACAAGAAAAGATGGGATAAAATAACCAGCACTACGATGGCATTCATACCTTTTTTGTCCTGCAACAGCTTCTGCTTGGACTCCATCAAATCGGCGCAATGTTCTTGCAACGTGTCGCGCTGCTCTCGGAGGTCATCCATCACTCCGCTAAGGCGCTTCACCTCTTTTTGAAGTTCTTCATTCTTAAAGGCAGCCCCGGCCAAGCGATGAAGAGTTTTTCGATGATCTTCAGCGGTATTATGGACCACCTGGTCGACACCAATGAAGCAATTAACAGCAAGTAAAAACAAGACAAGCATCTTCTGAAGAAGGAAAGATTACCTGCACACGCGAAGATAAGTGACCTAGATGGCGGAGCACCTTCCTAAGGTTGGTTCGTGTCTCATTAACGTCGACCTTCAGGGCCTCAAGTTCGTCGTCTGCCAGCTCCTCCTCTACTGCAACGGCATAGGTGTCACCAACCCGCCGTAAGGTCCGCAGCACTGCCGGTTGGACCTCGCCTGCAGCTTCCCGCGAGATTTCTTCGACATCCTGCTCGGGAGGCGCTGCGCTGGAAGATGGATGATCCTGACGCTCCTGATCGGCACTTGACAGCGGCGCCGAGCCATGAAGCTTAGACTGACGATCTCCTCTAGTGTCTTCATGCGGCTGCTTCACGCCTCAACCAAGAGACGAAGCTGGCGGTGTAGGAGAACGCCGTGGCGGTTGCTCTATCGGCGGCGTCTAGCGGCTAGCCGTAGGATCTGTGCGTGTGGGCATCCAGCGGCGATTCTTCAGGTGCCTCCGGCGACTCGTGATCTGTTGACACTTGTTAACGCCTAATTTTTATTATCAGTTATCCCTGCATTACACATGAATATCTAGTAGAATAAGGTTATTACTAATAATTTCCACGAGTTTTGGTGAATTGAATATTTTCTAGGGGATTATCTAAAAAAGCTTAAAAGAGGGATTAAGGTGCTTAATTATCACGAAACTTGAACGCTAAGGCAACATACGTCATCGACAAGCTAGAAGCCTCTGAAAGCCACCCGAAGCAACGGGGGCCCCACCTGGCAGGTGGTGGGGCCGGCCGACCCCACGGAAGGGCCATACGGTGCCCCCCAGGGTTTCGTGCGCCGCCTTCTGGAGTCTTCTTCCACCGTCTTTGAGAAGTCATCTCGGCCCTTAGTTAAGTCGGTTTGATACTACGGCACGCATTCATCCCACCGGGCTATAAATAAAGGGCCAGACCCCCCTGGAGAAGGCCAGATCAAGAGCTGAAGAGCCTGAAGCATTAGATAGATATCCATTAGATCTAGGCTAGCAATCAAGAAAGAGATTAGAGAGATAGAGTAGATGAGTAGAGATTCGGAGGACTCTCGGCCTGTCGGAGCCTCTTCGTAGCTGTATTCATCTGGATTCAGCTCCCTCGCCCGGAGCTGCGTTCTGAAGTACTTTTGTATTCAACATTCTGATTCAAGTAAGCATTTGTTCTTATTCGTTCTTAAGTTTGCTTGTGTTATTGGGGCTGTTATTTTCTTATTCTTGATATTCTCTGGATTGATTATGTTATTGGGTTAGGAATCAATAGACTTAGTCAGTATCACCTACTGTTCCTTTGGGTTCGACACTAAAACCGGGATTGTCTGGTGAAGTGCTACATCGGTATTCTATCTGTGCGCTTGTGGATACTTTGATAACAATAATATTTAATAGAGTGCAGTTAATTTATACCAACATGATCCGAAGGCCACGAGACCGATATGCCAGCACCACTTCCGCTTTTTGCTAATTTAACCCCAACTACTCCACCACTTGCCTTTCCCTCGACGTCCTTGGTGGAGGGTCCCCTGAATTACGATACGGACTCCATGTTCACCGGCAATTAAGAAGAACACTCGACAAATAAGTATAATAGAGAAGACATGGGTTACTCACATCTCCGACCGGCGGCGCTTGCACGTAAATTGCTTCTTTCGACCAGCAGTCCCTTCACCGGGACCCGGATTACTGCTCGGAGGGACTTCCCCCTTCTGACGTTTCGGCGCCGGCTCTTCATCATCACTCGAGCTCGGAATCACCGCCTGACGACGAGGCTGTTCCTTGGAGATCTTCACTGGCTTGCTAGGGTGCCGACCACACTTCTTCGACGAACCGACTCCTTCGCTCACCGGCTGCTTGCCCCGAGCAGCTCGGTCGGCTAGGGTCTCCTAGTTATCATCGTCATCTTTGTCTTCCTCGTCATCCGAGGGCTCCGCGAAGTCCTCATCCACGCTACAAGGCTGGTGGCGACACCGAGGAATGACCCCTTCGGGCCACTCTGCAGTGGGCACCTCCGAAAAATAAACCTTTCGGTTCTGGCCATGTATCTTTCACAAATCAAATAAGACACATGGCGTTAACATTCAGAACGGAATACACAGAGCAGAAACTTGCAAACAGCGTACCTCGGGCGACGGACTCCCAATGTGCAAAGCCTTCTGTTGGCCTCGGTTGTCGATATGTGTCCGGCTATCAAAAAGCTCCTTCAGCCTCATTGTAGCTTCAGAAGCTGACATGTGGTCGCCTACCTCTCTGGTCGGATCAGTTTCACCGATCCACTCATAAGCAGGGTGAACTCTTTCCTTGCAGGCTTGTACTTGGCGCCTCACGAAATTGGCAGCTACTCCAACTCCATTCAGATTCATGCCCTTCAGAATCTGCAACAACTCATGCACTTGCTCCATTTCATCATATTTGGGTCTATCTGACCAGCTTGACTTCCTCTCTGGTATCTGCTCAATAGCACACCGAACAGGAGGATCTTGGTTCGGCAGATAGAACCATCTCTTATTCCAATCCCGAAGACTCGTATTGAGAGGAATTGAAAGATAATGAGCGGACATCCCGTCCCTCAGTTTCAGATACACTTCCCCGGCAATTCGAGACCCCCTCCGCTCGATTTCACGAGCATGAACAGGTGGTGGAATAGATTGAATTGGGGAAGGATACCAATGAAAGCCTCACAGAGATGGATAAAAATGGAGACATGGAAGATAGAATTGGGGTGCAAATGGCACAAAGAGATCTCGTAATAATCGAGAAGTTTGCGAAGAAAGGAGTGCCAAGGAACACCAAACCCACGGAGGAAATAGTCGACAAAGACAGTCATCTCATTGGTATGGGGCATTGGGTAGAGCTCACCTTCTGACAGCCGCCACCCAGCGGTGGCACGATTCGGCAGTAATCCTTTTTCTACCAATTTCAATATGGATTTCTTCGTCATCGTGGAGTGCTGCCACCAATGGTCCAGACAGAGCACTCCAGGCTGCGGCTCTTTCGCCTTCTTCGGAGCCACACGCGTACTCTTCCTGAGACCCATTTTTCTGTTAAATTGATTGCGGATCTAGAATGGCGAAAGGAGGAATCAAAGAAATTTGAGCAGAATCAGATTTTGGTTCGGTGGATGCCGAAACCCTAGATTGCGGCGGCTAGGGCAGGCAGTAGCAGTTTCATGCTCGAACGGACACTGCGCGTCTTACAAGAAAGAAGGCGAATCGTTTTCTTTCCACATCAAGTCGATTATAAAGGGATGCGCGTCGTTTTGAATGCTCGTATACCGACTTTCGGATACTTGAATCTGCAAAGCCCGAGTGATGTCATCGCCTCGTCAACGTTTCTGAGCACTGGATGTGCTCGGAGACTTCGTTGTCGCTTCGTCAGTGTTTCCGAGCACTGGATGTGCTCGGGGACTTTGTCGTCACTTCGTCAGTGTTTTCAAGCAATGGATGTGCTCGGGGACTTCATCGTCACTTCGTCAGCTTCCGAGCACTGGATGTGCTCGGGGACTTTGTCGTTGCTTGGTCAGCATTTCCGAGCACTGGATGTGCTCGGGTACTTCGTTGCTTCGTCAGTGTTTCCGAGTATTAGGTGTGCTCGGGGATTTCGTCGTCGTTTCGGCAGTGTTTTCGAGCACTGGACGTACTCGGGGACTTCGTCATCGCCTCGTCTGCTCGGAAGGTTTTTCCCGATCACTTCTGTGCTCAGGGACTTCGTCAACGCCTCGACTGCTTGGAAGATTTTTCCATTCACATGCTGTGCTCGGGGACTGCGTCATCACCTCGCTTGCTCGGAAGACTTTTTCGATCACTTGCTGTGCTCGGGGACTGCGTCAACACTTCACATATAAAGGTTTTGACCCTGACAACACGTGACTACGTCACCTACTATCAGGCTCGGGGACTAAGTGGATACACTTCGCCTAACGGTGAAGGTCTTATTTCTAAAGAATCAAAAGTGGATACACTTCACCAAAGAGAAGCTCTTTTTTAAAATTTTTCTGAGCTCCTTACATCCGTCTTGTCAAGAAACTCTGAAGATCTGCACTTCCCGATGAATGCAAGGTGCTCGGGGACTAGCTGTGGGGGGTATAAACCCGTATACTCATATGGCTATACATGGGCCAAGTCCTCGGACCAGGCCCAGACTGCCAAGGACGCGTCGTCTACGCGCTCTCCAGAAGATCACATATATTCGCCGGCTCAGAAGTCTTGGCGGCTAAGAAAATAGCTTTTCTAGTATCTAGCCGATTAGTTTCCTTGTTCGGCTAGAATTGTAATCTGATATACATGGTAACCGACTTGTAACCCTGCCCCCAGACTATGGGCCTGTTTCGGACAGATCCACCAAGGCAAAAAGTGAATCTGGATCTGGGAGACAGATCCATTGTGAATCAGCTCCACTGCGGATCTGGGATTCACAAATGTGTTTGGGACTGCTCCACCTCCTTTTCTATCTTACTGCAAACTGGGCCCACTCGTCAGCACAACAAACTTCTTCTTCCTCCGCTCTCGTCGTGACGCGGGCGGACCGTGCGGCCGAGCCGCAAGCGGACTGCACGTCCACCGGCGAGCTTGCCCGGCCGGGGCGAGGTGCGCGGCTGCCGGCAAGCTAGCGCGGTCAAGGCGAGGAGCGCGGCTGTCCGCGAGCCAGCAGCGCCACCGGGGCGCGCGGTGCGTCCTCGCGGGTGGATTGCGCAGGCAACGAAGGAGCTCGGCATGCACTGGGTGGAGCAGGGCAGTGCGACGGGGAGGAGCAGGGCGACGCAAATTGGATGGAGTAGGGCGGCCTCGTGGGAGATTGGACCCACGGTGGCGCGATGGGTTGGGCGAGCTCGCGGTCGCGGCGGCCTCACGAAGCGGCGGCGGGAAACTGGTCGCGCAGGCGCACGAGGTGGGAAGCGCGGACAGAGTGGGGAGCGCAGGGGCGCGGCCGGGGCTAAGCAGCTCGCTCGGGACTGGCGGCGCGGTGACCTCGACGGAGAAGAAAGCGACCTCGTGACTGAGAACGACGAAAAACAAAACATCGAACCGATTTTTTCCACTTATCGGTGGCATGGTGGGTAATTTTGATCAACTCCACCCAAACTTGGATCTGGTAGAGCACCCCCTGGGCAGCTCCACCAATTTGGTGAATCTGGGGTTAGATCCACCCTTTTGGTGGACCAGATCCATGGTGAATCTGGTTGAGGAACAAGTGTTTGGCAAAGAAAAATGAATTCACATCTAAATTTGGTGGATCTGTGTCCCAAACAGGCCTATATAAGACGGGCAGAGGATCCCCTCAAAACAGATCACATCTGATAAGCAATAGAATACAACAACACAAAGGACATAGGGTATTACGCCTCGCGGCTGCCTGAACCTGTATAAATCTCGTGTCCCACGCTTACTGCGCTACTCTTGTTCGTCTCAGACGCACCTTCATCGGTCATCTACTATCTTGGACATACCCCTCGGTAGACTATCGCCGGCATTCCGTCGACACCATCCCAAATTTTAAGTCATTCCAAAAATTTTAGAGAGTCAAACCTTCTTAAGTTTGACCAAAATTATTTGGAGAATTATGAAAATTTGACACCAAATAAGTGTATTATGGAAATATATTTGATGCATAATCTAATGAGACTTAGTTGATACTGTAAATACTATTATCTTATTATATAATTTGGTCAAAGTTGAGATAGTTTGACTCTCCAATATTCTTGAAACGGCTTATAATTTGGGATAGAGGGAGGAGTTGATGAGAGAGAGAGCATGCCGTGAAGGTGAAGCACGTCTGCGAAAAACAAACGGATGCCATGGATCATGACCTAATAATTCAGTAGTACGCCTTTGGTGGTGTCGTGGTATGAAAACAGGTAAGAGGCAACATATAACTGTACTCGCTCAGTTGAAGGGTTTATTTGCTGCAGCTTATAAGTTACTATGAGCAAAATAAGTTAAAATCAACAACAGAGCGCTACATTTGTTTCATCTTATTTCGGCAATGTTTATCTCTCTAAAATTGCAGTCATGGTAAGATCTTGGTTTATTCAAATTGCAAGGACTCCCAAGCACACGTATTAACTAGAAAGAAAATAGATAATAGAAGGCTTGTTATTTAACAGTATAACCTAGTCTATATACCAATGTCAACCAAGCCAGCCCCAACGATTGGATTTTCATATAACTTCATTTACCAAATCCAAAAATTTTGGAAATGAAGTTAGTAAAAATGCAAAACTCAGATTGCTCTTTTCTATTTTCCATATGGGTTGCCCGGGACTCGAACCCGGAACTAGTCGGATGGAGTAGATAATTGTTCCTTGTTACAATAGAAGAAAAAAAACCCTCCCCAAATCGTGCTTGCATTTTTCATTGCACACGACTTTCCCTATGTAGAAGTAGCCAATTTCTATTCCGAAGAAGGGAGCTTGACTGCAAGACTCACCCGTCGAGTAGAGACGAAAGTCGGCCTTAGTGATCCGACGGTGCCGAGTGGAAGGGCCATCGCTCAACGGATAAAAGTTATTCTAGGGATAACAGGCTGATCTTTCCCAAGAGTCTACATCAACGGAATGGTTTAGCACCTTGATGTCGGCTCTTCGCCACCTGGAGTTGTTGGTGGTTCCAAGGGTTGGGCTGTTCGCCCATCAATGCGGTACGTGAGCTGGGTTCAGAACGTCGTGAGATAGTTCGGTCCATATCCGGTGTGGGCGTTAGAACATTGAGAGGACCTTTCCCTAGTACGAGAGGACCGGGAAGGACGCACCTCTGGTGTACCAATTATCATGCCTACGGTAAACGCTGGGCAGGAAAAGCTAAATCAAAGCAGTTTATTTTAAGATCGATTTGATTCTATTTATGCAGCTTATCTAGGAGGTGTTTTTCCAGGTTTGGTGTACCAAACATGGCCTAAAATAAATACTCCTATACTCACCTTGAGATCGAGGAGTTAAGTTTTTTTTTCGAATTACACAATACAGATATAAACGCTCGCAACGTACGTTTATCATGTTTGAAAATTTAAATCTGGATATATATAGAGAATTCTATCAATATATTTTGTATCTTAAAATAAATTTATTTTAGAAGTATAATGGAAGTAAAATTTTTACATATCTAGCTATGTTTTTTTCTATAAAAAAAAAAGAGTTTACCCGTGCGGTTGTCTTGGGACCGGGGACCGGGGACGGGGAGTACGGCATGGCGGCAGTGTCGTGGCCGTGCTGGCACGGGTATAAATAGGGAGGCAGGAGGTGGTGGCTTTACAGTTACAATTACACAGACACACACCAGTCCCAGTCCACTCCCACTCCACTCGCGAGCGCTCTCCACGAGTGGTGCTTGGCTTGGCGTTGGCGAGCTTTCTTTCTTTCTCTGCATGTCAATGCAGACAAAAAGAACCGCGCCGCCGCCGCCGCCTCCTCCTCGCCGGTCGCCGAGTCTCCACCTCCTCCTCCTCCTCATCGCCTTCGCCGGCGCTCCCAGTCCCATATAAACACCAGGTTTCTCCGGGTCAGAGCTCACAGCATCGAGCACAGCTGAGCTGAGCACGCAGCCGGCTCCCCGAGGTACTGCAACTCGCTTCAGCTTCCTTCCGATGCTCTGAATTGGATTGAATTCCAACTCGACCAAGAAGCTCACCCGTCTTGCTCGATCTTCTCACTGCCTTTTTGCAGAGATCTCGCAGCCAGCCAACCAGCCAGTGTACATGGAGTCGTCGTCGCCGCGGGCCAACAGCACCGGCGGCAGGAAGCGCAAGCCCGGGCCTCCCGCCGCCGGCCTGGGGGACCTCCACGACGACATGCTCGAGCGCGTCCTCGCGCGCCTGCCGCCGGCCGCCTACTTCCGCCTCCGCGCCGTCTGCCGCCGCTGGCGCGCCGCCGCGGCGTCCCCGACCTTCCTCGACGCCTGCGCCCGCGTCCCCTCCCGTGACCCGTGGTTCCTCATGCTCTCCGACGACTCTGTCTCTGTCCCCCGCCCGCCCGTCGCCTTCGACGCCGCCGGCCGCACCTGGAACCGCTGCCGCCCCGCGCCGGGGGCCGCCGGCGCCGGCGCCGTGGCCGTGGCCGCGTCGGGCGGCCTCGTCCTCTACCGCGGGCCGGCCACGGGCGCGCTCACCGTCGCCAACCCGCTCACGGGCGCGTCCCGCGCGCTGCCGTCGCCGCCGCCGCTGGGGCAGCTGCAGGCCATCGCCATGTACGGCGCTTCCCCCTACCGCGTGGCCCTCTTCGCCGGCGACCTCCCGGACCTCTCCATGGCGGTCTACGACTCGTCCAGTGACTCGTGGGAGGGGCCCCTGCCGCTCGCCCGCAGGCGCGACGGCTCCGGCTCCGGCTCCTCCTCCTCCTGCCCCGACTTGGCGGCGGCGGCGCAGGGCGGCAGCGGCGCCGACGACGACGACACGGTCTACTTCCTCAGCAAGTCCGGCGACGTGGTGGCCACCAACATGCAGCGTAGCGCGTCCAAGCAGTACTCCTCGGTGGTCGTGCCCTCGCCCGGCGACGGCGCCGTCGCCTACTTCCTCAGCTACTCCGGCACCGTCGTCGCCTGCGACACGGCGCGGGGCACGTTCGCGGAGCTGCCCCGCATCCTCCCCGTCTATTTCGAGTACTCCATCGACGTCGTCGCGTGCGGCGCCGCCGCCTACGCCGTCGTGCTCTCGGAGTACCTGGACACGGCCAGCCTGCGGGTCTGGGAGTTCGCCGGGGGCGCGTGGCGGCAGGTGGCCGCCATGCCGCCCGCCATGTCGCACGGCTTCCACGGCGCGCGGGCCGACATCAACTGCGTCGGCCACGGCGACCGCCTCATGGTGTGCGTCACCTCCGCCGAGGCCAACGCCAGCGCCTGCTTCATGTGCGACGTGCCCAGCAACCAGTGGGAGGAGCTGCCCAAGCACGTCAATGGCGACGGCGAGGCCAACGAGTTCTTGGTCGCCTTCTCCTTCGAGCCCAGAGTAGAGATCACCGTCTGAGCGTTTATTATATATCATCACAGTGTCTCAATTCTTTGTTTTGATTATTAAGGAGCCTTAGTTTTGGTTTTGCTCCTACTCCGTGTGATTGATGAATTCGTGTGTGCATGTACTTACTTACGGTACCCAATTGTAATGTCACTTTTCAATGACATTATTTTTCTTAGAGCAAATTGCAGATTTGGTGTGCAGTCCAAAGCTCCATGTCACACAGGGAGTTGACATGTTTTAGATGACTGAAATTTTGAGATGACTTTTAGGAGACACTCTTACATAATCAACTAGTATAATCAAAAGAACAACTAACGAAAGATAATTTATATTTTCTATAGTAAAACAAAAACAAAATTATTTATTTGAAAAAAACTATTTGTTTCATGAAGAAAAAGTATCTGAAATATAAACAAGACAAGTGGGAATTGTCATGCAGTTTTAGGGGCACTAGTAGCTAAATATTGACGGGTTAATATTTCTAACTAACTATTAAATAGATGTTTCTGGATCCGGAGCTAAAAAATGGAATGTTGATGGCTTTGTATATAATGTTATTAACCTTACTATTATTGTAAAACATATGATGAAAAATGTATGTGGATGGACAAAAGTGTCTTCCCAATTTGTTACCTGCTACTACTAACTTGGTTGAGACAACTGGCAAAATGGTTGTTAGCTAGGTGTCCATCACTCTTTAGATCTTTATGTTTCAAGATGTAGTAGGTTCAAATACACGCGCATACACCTTATTACTTGAGCTTTTTACCCGTGTGCCATTATAAAAGTTCAAAATGACCTATATACCACGGAATTGAAAAAAAAAGTTCCTCTATACCCTCGCATAAAATTTGCTTTACCTACATACCACTTCTATCAATGACTCAATTTTCAAAAAAAATCATAACTTCTCCGCAAAACATCAGATGAAGATGATCTTTATATTAAAATTGTAGAGCTCGACGAGATCTAATACTTCCTAGCTTTCAGTTTTTTCATTTGAGGACGTTAAGATGCTCAAAATTAATTTTAGTGTTAAAAGCTTAAATTAATTTTCTTTGAGCATCTTAACGTCCTCAAATGAAAAAACTCAAAACTAGAAAGTTGTAGATCTCGTCGAACTCTATAATTTTCATATAAAAATCATCTTCATCCAATGTTGTATGGATAAGTTATGATTTTTTAAAAATTAAGTCATTGACAGAAGTGGTATGTAGGTAATGAAAAATTATGCGAGGAAGAGGAACTTTTTTTCAATTCGGTGGTACGTAAGTCATTTTGAACTTTTATAATAGCACACAGGTAAAAATCTCTTATTACTTTGAGCACCTTCGAAGAATTGAATTGGACCTCTTTCACTACAAGGAGTGTTGCTTTACATGACGATCGCTTTGGTCATTGTTGACACTTCTTAGCGCAATCACCAGAGACAGGGTGTTAGGCTATCTCTGATAACGGTGCCAGAAGTGCCTGAGGGTATTTCTTATGCCTATTGGATAATTCCGTAGGCGCACCGAATATACCGTTGTAGCACTTCACCCGGGAGTATTCCAAGGTATCGTTATTTATTTTATCCCAAGGGAAAGCAGTGATAGGAATGTTAATAAAAGAGAGATCCTTAAGTTAATTGTAAATTAGCGACCAACTAGTGATAGGGGGGTAAATCGATATAGAGGAAAGATAATGACACAGAGACAAGACAAGGTTTAAAATAACTAAGAATAACTAGTAGAGTATAGTTTGGTAGGAGGATAACGAGTAAATTTAGGACTCCTATGACTCTTACTTTACTCCTATGAACTTAACCTTAACAGATAGATGACTTAACTAGATTGATACCTTACTTCTTGAGTGCAGGGGATAGTCCGAGACAATAGAGGATATAACCTCTACCCGAAGCGGCTATACGCTTATGGGAGCCTACCTTTTATTGCCTAAAACACGTGGTGGGATATTAAAACTAGACAGGGCTGTCACCACCTGCTAGCATCCACAAACAATCCATGTGACAAGCGGCAATCAAAGGCAAGATTTAGTATAAACACCACGCTTACGCTAACTCTCACTACTCTAGTTGTGTACAAGGTAACTAAAGTACCCTATGACAGGTGATGAACAGCACACAATAGCTGTTTACAGGATCACAACCTAGTATAAGTTAACTATAATGCTAAGATAAGACACAACAATACTATAATAAATAGTAAAGTACTAAGTAAAAACTCAGTAAAATAAAGTAAAGATAATATATTGATAAAGGCAAAGTCTTACAGAAGGAAAGGTACAAGAGCTATACCAGACTCTCCAGAAGACGACTCCGGAGATCCCGAGCGTAGCTCGACTCGACTCTAACTCCCACACTAGACTAATACTACTATTAAGGAGTGGAACTTGACTCTTCCTTGCTTCTTGTGTCTCTTGTGTGTCTTGAAGAGGGTGGTGGCTGTCTCTATTTATAGGGGGGAGTGGAGAGGCGCCACGTCAGCGATCCGTGTGCCTTTTTACCTTGGCCCTTGGATGAACCGCCTCAAGATGGACGGCAGTGGTGAATCCAGCACGTGGAAAGCACACAGGAGGTCGGTGGAGTATGGCGGTGGCCTGGACCCAACAAGGGGGTCGGCCGACCCCCCTATGACAGGGTGGGCCCACCACCATGGTCCCCACCAGTCATAGAGCATGTCCTTGCGCTGGTTCTGTCTTGATCGTGTCGGTTCACTCCCTGATCCTTGTGCTTTGCTTCTCCACCGTTGAATGGAAACACAACTCTGATCTGAAGGTGGAAATGAGCTGAGTGGAGTGTCACGAGGATCATGCCACGTCACCAGAGTCCTGTGGGCCCCATACATGGGTCGGCCGATCCATGCATGGGCCCACCTTAAGCTCCTGTCTCTTCCATGTGATTTTGTACACCATATCTTGAAGTTTCATGGCCTGTTTGGTCTTTTCTGCATTCACAAGCTAAGAGTACAAGTGGAACCAGTTATTGATAAAATATATTCATGATATGCTTATTCTTCCTTGAACCCGAGGCATGCTGACGGTGTTAGAGTGTGGATTTTTATAGCTTATCCACAGTTAACAGTTACAAACGGTCAAAAATACATCTCGTTAACTTGCCATGATGATCGGATTATCCATCATGTATCTCACTGTCGGGTACCAAAGTATGGGGCACCCTACTTCAACGCAAAAACGCGCTTCCCAAACAAGGCCTGGCCCAAGCAGGTCCAGCAGAAGCCCACGACGATACTACTCACAGAGGCCCACGCTGATGCCGTGCTAGTACAGTGCCCACTCGGGCGCTCGGACCCCTCGGAGGAGATTCTGCGATTCGCCCGAGCCTCGACAGCAGGGCTCGGGAAGGCGTGACTCTCGGGCGCAATCCCCCGATTTGCCCGAGCCCCCCACCGTTCACAGCACCCTCGGGTGCGACTCTCCGACTCGCCCGAGCCCCGTTGACGTCAGCAAAGCAATGTTGCACTCCAAGGGACCCCTCTGACCACTTTATAGTTATGGTCCCATCAAGCGGGCCCCGCAGCACGACCCCCCCGCACGCACGCCTGCCGTACCAACTACCAAGCCATCTCTGACGACCCCACTACCTTCACACCACTTCAAGGACAGCGCACAGTGACACGCCCTACTTGCGGAAGGATTCCCCTGCCACGATTATGACAGACCACATCCCTGGCGTACGAACCGCACGGGAGTGGAAAGGGAGTCAACAATGAGGGCCCACTTTGGAGATTGGACAAATCCTCCACTCGGGCCTACTACCCCTCGGGAGGTACTTCACATGAGAGGAAACGTGCCCGAAGAGGAAAACTACCGTCGCATTGTGATGCCCGCAAGGTGAACAGCGATCAGGTACGAGGAGAGACGCCACGCCACGCCGCAACCACGACCGACACTGTGCAGCACCTTGGAACTCACCAACCGAACAATGTAAGATCATTCGAATGACAATGGCCATACTCCCAAAGTACCAAGTTAGGGCCATGGCTGACGACCTCCGTGGTCATCACCACGTCAAGTACTATTTCTACAGTAAAGAGCATGTAACCCTGTCCCTCCCTTGCGACTATAAAAGGGAAGGCAGGGACCAACCTTAGGGGGACTTCAGTCGACTCAACACTCTACTACTACTACTACAGAGAATACACTAACACACTTCACGAACACAAGAGATTTGGGAGCTCCTCCCTCTCTCGCCTAAAGCTTGTAACCCCTGCTACAAGCACCCCGGTGTAAGGCAACACGACACGACTCTCACTGGACGTAGGGTATTTCTACCTTGAACCAGTACAACTCCTTGTGTTCCCCCTTGCACACCACCCGTGGCCTCAACCGCAAAGCATAAATTTACTTGCCGGTGTTAGCACCCGCCAATTCTTGCACCGACACTCACGTCATAGATTTGCTGGACCAACTAGAGTCGTCATGGACTGTTGTTTGATTTCGTCATCGAATACATGGTAAGCAACAATAGACAAAGCCTATAGTAATGAACTTAAAGGTCATATATTTGATCCACGTCAGCATTTGCCACATCATTCGGTGATGATGAAATTGACGTGGCACATCTACTAGCATTGAAATAATAACCAGAAAAATACAAACGTGGAATATCAAGTCGAGAACTTAAACCTGAGTGGATAGGTTTTAGTTTCATAACAAGGAAGCCAACTAATCGTGAGATTAGTGGTGGACCCAACGTGTGACATGTAAGACCATCTCCAACGTTATCTTTTTTCTCCTAAAATCATGTGGTTTTGTAACTTCTAAAAAAATATCGAAAGGAAAAGAGAAGGTCACCTCTAAGAGTTTCCAATAACACACTCCTAAAATATGTAACATAATTTTACATCGGGAATCCTATATTATTTTTAAATTATCCTAACCGCTTTTACCTATTATTTCTCTCTCCTACATTTGCATCATGAACTTTTCACACCTTTCCACCTTTAGACTGAACAAGAAAACGGCGCAGGAAAGACTATGCGCGCGAGAAAGGGTGTATGTATTTTTACACACGAAGCTAGTCTATTTGTCAATTGCCAAAAGATGGGAAAGAGAAATAGGATACTGTTAGAGAGGGTTTTTCCATTTTTTTCCTCTAAAAATTAGTGATGGGAAAGGATATGGGGTATTACGCTATATCACGTGTTTATCTTGCCCCTAATGGTATGACACAAAAACCCAAAAAAGTAAACCCGATCTAGCGCCGAAAACATGTGTATGGGATAGTTTTCTACACTCTGTAAAATAGTCTAAAAATTGTATATTTTCTATACGCTCTTGGATGAAATGATTTTTACAGAAAAATTATAGCTCTGAATGAGATGTACAACTTTCTATTTTTGAGTTTTTTAATTTAAGGTCATTAAGCTGCTCAAAAAATAAATAATTTTTTAGAAGTATAATAATCAAGTATAAATTTTTTTTGTCTTAAAAAAATCATATCCATTTTATGTGCTATTAAATGGAGATACTTTCTATATGAATATAATAGCACTCGAGGAGATTAAAACTTTCTAGTTTTGAGTTTTTAATTTGAGGTCGCTAAGATACTAAAAAGTAATATATATATATATATATATATATATATATATATATATATATATATATATATATATATATATATATATATATATATATATATATATATATATATATATATATATATATATGAAACCACCATGCGTAAGACTGTTTAGCCGCTTCCAGTGCTCTTTTTTACACACGGATAAAGCTAACATAAAATATCTGAGAACCAAATAAAGGATTGCCAATCACATAAAAACTTACATTAATGGTTTAGCATGAAACTTTCATGTTTTAGTCCCTCTGAAATTTCTATATTTTTTCTATGTTCCATGAAGGAGAAAGAGTTTAGCATGAAACATTCAGGTTTTAATTCTTCAGAAACGCCTAAGTTTTTCTTTGTTCCATTCAAGGGAGCAACATCCTAACGGTACTATAACTTGTCGAAAGCACCATATATGTACTTGAATTTGCATATTGCAGAAGTCTATCCATCAACTTACTAGTAATCAGTGTCATGTTAATTAAGATTATTATTGAATATCTAATAGTTTTAAGTTTGTATTACAATAATTAAAAATTTTCGCCAAAGTACCGGTCAAAAACCAATCATAAGGTCTGAGCATTGGCGTTATGTAAAATGCCTTATAAACTGGACTAGAGGGAGTAATAGTTAGCTAACTAATAGTATATCACAACTTATTGGATCTAATAACTAAAAGATAGATGCATTGGCGGTTTGTCTATAATGCCATATCATTTTTATCTCATATTAGCAGGGTATGCGTAGATAGAGGTAGATGTGAGGACAATGTCCTTTTTCACTCCATTAGCGGCTATTACTAGCTACTCCTCGTGAGGACAACGCTTTTGGCTTCTGGATTCCTGGTTTGACTGTTTATCTTATTAAAAAAATCAAATAAGAAAATAAATAATTCTCTAATGATAATAAAGTGGTTAAAAAATAAATAATATATAGATAACAATTTTGAAATAAGACGAACAATCAAACCAAAAATTCAAAAATGAAAAACGTCATTTTTTTGGGGATAGAGGGAGTAGGTGGGTTGGGAGAATTATGAGTGAAATAATTGTTAGCTAAGGCCCTATTTCGATTCATTATCTAGTTAGCTAGCTAGTAACTCATTATCTGATTTGGTCAGGATAGTGGGATAGCTGATATCCAGGTGTCCTGCTAATAATTATCCAAACGTGATTAGATTCAGCAGAGATATATAGTTACTATCTACATGTAGCCAAACAGGGCCTAAGCCGTAGAGTACCTAGCTAGTAACAATTAAGTTGTTGTAAAATATACGGACTCTGTCCTAGAAGGAAAGGAAAAGAAGGAGTTCTAATCCTAATCCGTTTGTATGTGGGCTTTTACCGAAACTCTTAGACCTTACCAGGACTATATATACATGGGAGCTCTATGTTGTAATTATAAATATTCAGAGAAATAAAGAATAGTCTCTCTACATCTTGTGTCTACTTGTTCTATTTTCATCTACTATATTGATCGTGAGAGACGGAGAGAGGAAGCTCATAACCGCTGGCAACATGTTTTATAAAACGTTATCAGCACGACAAGCTCTACGTCGACATCGACGTTGAAGTCGCCGCAGATCTTTGTCATCAACGCTCATGACGACATCCCTGCCGTGACTACTTCGACGACATCGATATCCCGACGTTGCTAGCGGAATGGATCTGCTATCTCTACCTGCATCTAATCTGCATTACATCGACATGAATCGTCGTCGTGAAGCAAACAGTTCTACGACAGTGCCAAACGCCCTACACGGTATGTATCTACTAATCACTATCCTACGCGGCATGTGATGTAGATCAAATTGGCATCCTCTGTACAAGGTATGAAAAGAATTGCATCACGCAGATTGCTTTTGTCTCCATTATTAAACGAGGCTAATATGTACACGGAAGTACATATGCATCTAATATGTACATGCGCATTATCTGTACTGCAATCGAGCTTGCATGCCAATGATACTTGTAGGGTCAGCCCAAATCATTACTGCAGAAACCGCCAACACAGCTATTGCACAGCAAAGGCGAGACTATATGATCTGCAATCAAAGCCAAGTACTCGTTTTATGCGTCAATTGTGTCTTGGACTTGTAGTAATTGGATCTGACATTAGTTGCATATTTGGTTCTATGTGCATGAAAATTAACACCAAGCAGTAAGGATGCATCTTACACTTCGATTGAGATCTTGACCAGGAACAAAATTGAATCAAGCTGAATTTGAATTAATCGCACGACATCCAATCCTCATGACTCTAGAAACAGGCAAGAAGCCAGTATCGTGTTAGTACAACTCCCAGCCCGCACACGTCGTATTCCACCGTCGTCTGCATCGGTGGCCTGACCACTTCGTGCCCAGTCATGTGACCTGCACGCTGTCGTGCACGCTGCCGCGCTCTCACTCGGATAGCACGGGCAAGGAACTGTCAACGTATCCTCCGTTGCCTGCATGCCGGAGCTATCCGCGACTAGCACATACATAACTTTGAAGGCATTTGCATACAGAAATCAAAAAGAGATGAAGCTGTACTAAATATTATCTTGCATTATCTAGTATATTGATCCTACTAATCATACATCTATTTTAGATTAATTTAGGAGCCTGTAGTTCTGACATTTTTCATAACATTATTTTTTGTCTGGCCTCGAAAATATTGTAACCTGCAGTTTTAACATGTTTGGCGAGTTGTTAATAACTTGATGCTAGCATCCAGCTATGTGCAACAAGTTATTTGAATTTCAGGAAAAAAATTATTCTTACATATTAAATCCTGAAAATTACTAGGATGCTTCTAAGAATATTTTTGCATAACCATCCACCGTTTTTTTCCTTTACTATTTGTTTACGTGCAGTAAAACTATATGCACATGATTTTATTGTAATGATATATGCATACTTTCATGAAAAAAAAGAATATCCTAAACTTGTTATGAATAGAATAATTATTTGTTACTGTCATTATTAAATCGATGTAGGACATTTGACTACCATTGAAGTGTAGTGATAATTACTCTCTAGAATGATTTTTTGGCCATGAGAAGTAACAAATTAAGGCATCGTGGGACTCACTATATGAGTAAAATCCCAAATTATAATTACAGAATATCATGTTGCATTGAAAGTTGAATTTTTAATCATAAATGCCTATAGATTGAGATATAATGCTGCTCTATAAATAATAGCTTGAAGCTTTATACTAAATGTCTAGAAGACAAGATGGTAAATAAGATTTTATCAATGCATATTCTCGAAAAAATATCTCTTGTGTATAGAATATCATAGAGCAATGTAATACATGAAGTATTTAAATTTACCATTACTCAAACAGAAATTGAGTTAAACTTTTAGACAGCTTTATAAACCAGGATATTGTCAATTGTAATAACTTTAAATATGTGGCTTGCGTATGTTACACCCTTGAAGATTTGTGATTATATATCATAACAATTGAATATAGAGCATGAAGTTACCGCTTGTCAAGTATAGAAGTTAAGACATGCGGGAATGATATTATTTGGAATATTTAAGAGTTTTTTAAGAAGAACTTAAATCATGTGCTTATAGATTTATTTCTTTAGGATTCATATCCTGAAGTATTAATAGTAGTGACAGTGGTGCATTAAGTTTTAATTCCCGTTGAATTAAGTGATTAATGGTTAATTTATTAGCTTAAAGACTAATATGAAATATTTAATATTCTTAGTTGCAATTGTTACATGAAGTAACATGTGATAATTTCTCATGGAATAAATTAGATTTATATGTTTCACATATAAACAATTGCCTATTGCCTATCTAAATAATTTTTTATTATTTTATCCACAGAAAGAAGTCTCAATTAACCATGAAGGTTATAGTTCTTTGTGTACCACTACCATATAGGTAGAATGGAAATTGAATTTCCTAGATGCACATGAATAATTGGACTATAATGGCATATAAATTGTTCCTAGAAGGACAAACTTCGCCAAGAAATAGTATAATTCTAAAGTATTTAATATTTTTAGCCCGAGAACTAGAAGTTTTGTTCTACCCTATGTATGTGAATTTTATGCCATAACCAATAAATACTAGAAATATAATTGGATTCTATGGAGCATTAGAAGTGATTATTCATAGATGATGCAAGAAGCATATTACTACTCGAAGTAACTATGGCATGAAAAAGGGGAGAAATTCTGGGTAAAGACATAAGAAAATATGGGTAATATAATCAAGACTTGAAGTTTTGCCCGCGTCCCTTTCGGCCGAGTTAACTTTCTCTACTGCACTGATTTTAAATAAGCTTGCAGCTTTGCATTTTGTTGTTATCTACTATGTTAGACTGAATATCAATATTCCACAGTACACATGAATGTGTATCACTATGTTGTGCTCTTGTTGAGCTTACTTTGGTACTTCCTTCATAATTAAATTGACTAGCCATCATGCTATGTCTATATGGTTCTCGTTGAACTAAAAATTAAGTTGCTTTCAATGCGTTACATGCATAAGCAATAGATTGGTCTATGGCCAAGTAGCCTAAAATCAGGGGGAGTGAGTTAATATGAAATTTGCTCAATGAAGACTACCCAAATGGTGGGATGTATAATTGTGGAATTAAGATGATGGATAACACACTTTATGATGATTTGGGATTTATGAAGATAATGCATTAAGGGAATTTTGCATTAATGGTAATTCGAAAATTCTATAAGTGAATGTTGTGTATTTTATATATGCTTCCATTTGCAGTTGGAGATACATGAATTTGATTATTTTAAGCTCATGATAAGGGATATCTATTGAAGTATGCTATTAAAGATATAATATTGGCATTAGGGGGAGAGAAAGCCTATTTTGAATGCCAAATATTATTTCCGCAGAAGGAAAACGATCTAGAGAAAATATTCCTTGAAGCTTGAAGCAGGAATATAACCACGCACTAAGTCAACTAATAGTTTGACTAATGCTCTTGTGAAGTATGAAGCGGAGTATATGCCAGATATTTTTAGAAATGAGAGGAGTAACTTGGAGTTATAAACCAGAAGTTTTGTTTACTAGTAGTAAACTAAATATTGTATACTATCAAGTTAAAATCTACGGGGACGCCTGTGGGTTCTAATTTAAGCGTATACTTATTGAATAGAAATAAAAAAACTCCTACATTCTCATGAAGAGAACACCTTATGAAGAAGTTTAAGTACCTCATGAAGAGGATCATCATGAAGATGAAATCCAACACATTAAGCGCGCACAACATTAGTGTTGGGTATGCAGAATAACAAATCATCTCTTGTTTGGTAAAAAACGAAGAGACAAAACAATCTCATTTATGAGAATATTAGGAGAAAATAATAGTTGTCGACAACGCTACCTCTATAATTGTAAATGTTTCTCTTATGAGAACCCGGATCCGGAAACAAAGTCCATGGCAAAATTGCCTGTAGCGATTATATCGGGTCAATTACGAAAGCAATTGAGGTTGAATCTCTATTAAGAAGAATAAATGTTCTGCTATATCTCTGGCAAATGAAATGAATGAATATTAAATATTCAGTTAATAAATGGATTATGAAGATCTATATAATTCCTGAAGAATATAAATTGCAACATATGAAAATTAAATCTCATTCAAGTATTATGAAGTCTAAGGTAGAATATATTCATGAATGAATATTAAAGTCTCAAGAAGAGCATATCCTAGAAGGAATAGTCATCAAATGATTTTATAATAAATAACGCAATCTCATTGTGTATATCACTTAATAATCTCTCATATAGTAGAGTGAGAACATCCTTGAAGGAACTAATCCATGAAGGATTTACCAGTCGAATCTTGCACCATTAATCTCTGAAGTGAATATAGACCCGAGAGAAAAATAGTGAGGAAGTTTAAAATACCATGAAGGTGTCATACAAACACTTAGAAAAGTGCACATTCTAAAGCTAGCAATGAAGTTTTAATATCCTCTAAATACCATAGAAGGTATAAGAATAATGGTGATTTTGGCAATTAAATTATCCCCTAAATGCTAAATGCAAGACTGGATTTATTACTTAGTAGTACAATCAAAATCCTGAAGATTTATAAGTTTAAAAATCAACTAAGAAAGAACTATAAGTTTGTTCTACTATCTAGAAGATATTTAATATAAACTTTTTTTTTACCCCCATAATCCTCTGAAAGGATTTATTAACTTGAATGATAAATTTTTATTTGTTTTGCATAACTAATAAATGGTTATTATGCATGAAGCATATTGCTCTTTGTTATACCTATATAATTCATGGAAGAATTATGAGCCAATTTTTTGAAAGATATGATTTTATGGTACCGCATACCATTAATTAAGCACACATTTATAAAAAGTGTGGTTTGAATAATGAAATTCAAAGGACGGTTTTATGAGGGGGAGCAATTTATTGAATTTACCTTGCAGGTAATTGAAACCACTAGAATTATAAAGATCAAGTAGATCATATTTGCTAAAACATTGAAGTTTATGCATAAATTATGAAGATCAATATCTATTCACGAAGAATAGAATATCCTGAAGAATATATATATGACCGAAAAGGTTAAATGTTGTACTCTTTTTCCTATGTGAGTTTTTACTCGAAGGTTTCTCACACAAGGTTTTTAATGAGGCAACATGTGCAATGCAATTAACGAATGTGATGTACTCTTTTCTCTAAGAACCGTTTTTCCCACTGGATTTTCGGATGGAGTTTTTAATGAGGCATGTGCATATCGTAGTAATCGCCCGAGGGGAGTGTTGTAAAACATACGGACTCTGTCCTAGAAGGAAAGGAAAAGAAAGAATTCTAATCCTAGTCCGTTTGTATGTGGGCTCTTACCGAAACTCTTAGACCTTGGCAGGACTATATATGCATGGAAGCTCTATGTTGTAATTATGAATATTCGGAGAAATAAAGAATAGTCTCCCTACATCTTGTGTCTACTTGTTCTATTTTCATCTACTATATTGATCGTGAGAGACGGAGAGAAAAAGGTCCTAACCGCTGGCAACATATTTTATAACATAAGTAACCTACAAGCTAATTTTCTAATTTTAGCCTGTTCCAAAAAAGGGAAATACAAAAAAAAAAAAATGTACCATACCCTTTTTTCGTATTTTCGTTGGTACATATTAGTATCGAGATTTGGCTTCCACATGCCAAAGTCACTCATCTGGAATCCGGATACCCCAAAAGAGCAGAATCAGGAGGGGAAAAGAAGAAGAAAAAAAAGGGGAATAAAGCAAGAGAAAACAAACACCACCAATGTGGCAAGTAAAATAGCTTTCCGGGAGGGCGCCCACTTTCTCCCGATGCATGCCCACTCCACTGCTCTTCGTTTCGTTCGCCCCCATGCCATGCATGCGACGGCAAAAGTCGTCGGCACCTTTGCTTTGGAAGGAAGATGGCAGCAGGCGCCGGGGCAACGTGCCTTCCACTTCCACTACTGCTGCGGCTCCTATAAAGAAAAAGTTCCAGTGAACTAAGAGGCATGAAAAAAAGGGCTTTATTAGTATTATCTAGTAATGCACTTGAGTCTTATTGCAATCAAATAGCGAAAAGATGGATAAGGATTGTATTCTTTAATTATTTCTCTATGTTTTATTACTTAATTTACGAATTTCAAATTTTTTTATTCTATTGGATTGGATTTGTTCGAGAATTCGAAGAATTACAAAAAAATCTTTAGAAATCACATTTTTAGTTAGGAAGTCAGTTATTAATGGAATTCCTTGTTGGCTTTCCGTGAAATACTCGTTTGGTCGAGGACTTCCAAACACGTCATAAGCTAAACCATCCCCACTTCCCTTCTATTTAGATATGATATAGACCTAATTCTTATACAAAGAAAACTCTTTCGCTTCACTTTGTCTCACTTTCTCCAGAATCTCTAGAAAAAAGAATTGAAAATAGATCTGATTGTCTGTCAGCCTATATCGAATTTTGGAAAGAAAAAAACCAGAATTTTCTTCTTTTTTATTAACATTAAGAAAAAAGAATATAATTAAAATGGAATTGGTAATATAATTTTTATGCACTTTTGAAATGAAAGAAAAAAGGAAGGATTTTTTGCGATCATTATTTCTTGTCAGTCAGCTATAAGTTAGCAAGCCAGCTCTCAAGATTAATTGGTGTTATCAGGTTTCAACTCATAAAGAGGAATACAAAAAAGAGTGGTGCTCAAGAAAGACATCACGACCCCCTGTGGAAAAAAAAGAATTGTTGAGATTGAAGTACAGATATCATATTCTTACCAAGATAACTGGAAGCCCCAACTGCTAAGAAATCCTGGTTCAACTCCTTGAATACCGGATTCAAGATGTTCCCTCTTTGTATTTATTGCGCTTCTTTCTCCACTATTATTTGAATTGGAATAGTCTTATTATTTCAATGAATTCCTTTTTACGTCAAACAATACGTAGAGTAACTCCCAATATAGGAGTAAAAACAAGATGTAATAAAAAAGGATCGACGCGGAAAGTTCCGATTGAAATAGGATCTAAACAAGGAAGGGCACTTGCCATTCGTTGGTTATTAGAAGCATCCCAAATGCCAGATCATGAATTAGAAATTGCAGCCAATCTCCAAAAAGTCCCGATTGTTTCGATTTTTGGAATGGGATATTTACGGAATCCCCATAAATAGGATCAAACCTTATTCCATGCTATTTCCATAAGATTCCTCTTTCTTATTCTTAAGCAAGCCCCCGAGAGGGCTTAGTTGATCATGATCCCTGTTTTCTCTTTTTTTTTCCTTTTTATATACTAAAATATTAATATATTTTTATACGTATAGTCAAAGTTGTATCTCGGAAAACGAAACTGATAGATATTAGAGACAGAGGAGCACAAGGGTGAAAATGCATATGGCTCGCCGTTGCTAGCAGCTAGAGCTAGCTTAGCTAGGGTACCACGGGGGTGCAGTGCGAGTTGTTGTTCTGGTAACTGTAACCGTGCATGGTTGCGTATGTTACGCTGGCCGAACGACGATGGAAAATTAATTGGAGACAGACAGAAAATGCATGCGCCGTGGTTTTCATTTGCATTTGCATTGTGCGTGCTTTCAGTGTGGTACGGAAGCTGTGCTTTGGCCTTTGGCCTCGCCTTTTTGTTTTGCTTTGGCCTGTGAGTGAAAGGAGGAGTTGATGCCGCTTTTTTAGCGCCTGCAAATCAAGCTTGGGGTTGGCTGCCTCCCAAAGCGTACGTACTCCCTCCATTCCAAAATATTTATCGTTTGCGCTTCCCAAAAAACAACTACCGACAATTATATATTTAAAAATATTAATATTTATAATACATAATTAATATCATTAGAAAGATATTTAAATCTAGTTTTTTAATAAATTTATTTAAAGATATAAATGTTACACGTTTATACAAATCGAGTCAAACTTATGGTACAAAAATCGAAAACAACGTACATTTTGAAACAGAGCGAGTACGTGCTTAATTACCGCTAGCTTTAGAGCCTGCCTCACAGAGACAGAGATATACTGTAGTTGCTGGCATGCATCGCATCTCGCTTTCTTTTGCCCGCCGTACCCGTGACACGCATGCAGAAATGCAGAACGCAGGTGCAGTGGCCGGTGCGGAACCTGAACCTTCAATTGCATTGCAGTGGGGGGACGGACGGACAGAGAATGCAAGTTCAACAAGCATGCATGGAGTTGTTGATCAGTTGAGTTGCCGGCCATGCTCATTGCTCGATGGCGTGCGTGCCTCTGTCTGTTGGATCGGAGGAAAAAGATTAAAGAAATGATGATGGCTGGCACACAACAGACGGGAAGAAATGATGATGGCGCGGTTGACAATGCCCCCTCACACAGCTGAATTCTCTTCTCCCTGATCATTACGTGCCGTCCTCTGTCGGTCTCTCTCTCTCTCTGCGCTAAACGGGAAAAGCTAGCGTTTCCGCAAACTTTTCCCTCGACACTAGGGGTGAGGTGTCAGAGTTCATCGCTGCATGCCTCTGAAAATTCTTCCTAATGCTTCTTGCTGCCTGCCTCCCTCGCAAAAGTCACTCATGGAGGAGTCAGCCATTGCAGAGTTTTTTTTTTTTTTTTTCTCCGAGTGATGAGTGATGCAAAAGCAGAAGCAGCTTGGGCGGAGGAGGGGCTACCAGCGTAGCCGACGAAATTTAGCAGCCCGGCAGAGCTGGGCCGTGCGGCAGGCTGGGCTTGCACGGCTTTGGGCCCATCACCCGGCGCACCTGGTCCCAACCATGGTTACCATCTGGTCGCCACTTCGCCACCCACGCTGTAGCTTTTTTTTTTTCATTCATTTTGATTTTTGTCACGGGGCAAACTCAGTAGTTACTGCTGTGCAGCAGTGCAGTTTTACACAAGAACAACATCTCGCTTCTAAAAAAAAAAGAACAATCGACCGGTTACTGTTGTCAGCAGTGGATTAAACTTACTTACTGCTCTAAACGGGGGCTCAACAGGGCGATTGTTTGTCGGTGCAGACAGGACAGTGCACAACACAGCCACACAAACGAACAGAGCCGCTGTGCTGCTTGCGTGAAGCTTCACCAGTGCTGCACTGCTGCTTGGAACATCATGTCACAAATAATGCCAGCCTTGCTCGTAAACAACAGAGCGTGAAGCGTCACTGTAGACCCACAGGCTGTTTATTTGGCTGAAAATGAGTGAAAAGTATACTGTACCACTTTCGTTTGTATTTGATAACTTTTGTCTAATCATGGTCTAAGTAGACTTAAAAGATTTATCTCGAACTAGCCAGGTAAAAAGTACAAACATGCAACAGCTGTTACTTCGTTTAATGCTCTATATAGACGTAAAGGACAATATATATGATAGGAAAAGAGAAAAAAATTTGAGAAGTAAACACCCTCTTAGACCCCGTTTGGAATAGAGGATTTTCCTCCAACTCCTGCGAGAATTAAACAGATTCCTACAAAATTCCTCTGAAATTCCTGCGTTCCAAACAGGCCCTTCCTCTCTTCTTCTCTGTACCCAGCCGCCAGCGGCAGCAGCAACTTTTCACGATCAAGGACCGGCGCTTCGACTTGCGAGAAAACTAAGAAATTTTATTTTGGGTATGAGTAGCTGCAATGTTCAAGCACCGCTACAAGTGATGCCAAAAAACCAAAAAATGATTTCAAGCATGACTTCGCCACTACACTTCGGAAGGCCTTATAGTTACAAGCCTACGATCTCTAGAAACAAAAGTAGAGATGGAACACAATTAAAGGGCATTTTCAAGTATTGATACAAAACGCCAGAAACGATATGTACAGACATAAAAAATTTAATATAGAGATGGTCGATGATGTAGCCGTCTCTAAAAATAACATGTGAAGGGTACAATATTGACATAGGTTGTACCCGTCTTTTTTTTAAATTCATCTCTTTTCATGAAAGATTCTTACAAATACGCCTCTTACAGTAAGATTTCAAAAAATAGACCTTAACATCGGCGCCATCATCATTGGCGCCGAGGTTACACATGTCGGCGCCAACTATTTTGGTGCCAAGGTCGGCGCCATGGTCTTTGACGCCGAGCCGGCTAATAATTGAACAAGTATAATTGTTGCATACAACATTTAACAATTGCATTGTAGTTCAAATGGTAAAGACACTTGAGTCCAACCTTGACGGCTTGCGTTCGATTCCTAGCAAAGCATGTTTTTTTTGCCCTTTTTCTTTAAATATGCAACAACTACATTCATTCACTAAATAAATCAGTCATCATAATAATATAAAAGGGGGATTCAGATTTATATAATATACAAATAAATGCACATGTTTTTGCCCTTTTTTCCGAAATATGCAACAACTATTCCTATTAATGTGAAGTTGGTCGAGCAATACCATGCACATGTTTTTGCCCTTTTTTTCGAAATATGCAACAACTATTCCTATTAATATGAAGTTGGCCGAGCAATACCATGCACATGTTTTTGCCCTTTTTTCGAAATATGCAACAACTATTCCTATTAATATGAAGTTGGCCGAGCAATACCATGGAAGCAGCCCAGTACCGACTACTACTACAGGTAATGTTCCTGAGCTGCTTAATGTTATCTATATTTCTTCTTTTACTAGGTTCGTGCCCGTACGTTACTACGAGATAACTAAATTTTGACTAAAAACACATGGATCGCACGGCAAGATAAATTAAATACCGACATAAAAGTGATATTTAATAAATAGGTTATGTGCCCGTGCATTGCTACAGGAACTAAACATTTCTACTAAAACACACAATACTGTGAAATTAAATAAAATCATTAAAGTGACATTTCGTCAAAAAGCAAAGTTCATAAAATTAATATAGTCACAGAAAAGTCACAGAGAGCGCGATATCGCATGCTCACGAACTCTAGACCTTTCCGTTATGCAAGTAAGATAATATTTTATATTCCTTAAAAAAAGATAATATTTTATATCATCAGCAAGAAATCTTCGATATTTATTTGTTTCGTGCACCAATAAATTTATGAATAAATTTAGCCACATCTCCATACCATTCAGTATACAGGTTGGACTACATATAAATATAAATATTAGTGACTGTCACATTGGAAATACTGTCTGTCTTGATAATTGGAGCAATGCTAAATACACGCTCAGCTGATACGCTCAAACATGTCCCCAAGGACCAATGCCAGCATCTCCCGTCACTAATTAAGTAAAGCAAATCAAATGAAAATACCGATTATGTCCATTGGTAATCAAGCATAGAATTAGATAGATTTAAAATTAATCCTAAAAGAATGATAAATTGTAGTTGTTTTGTTAATTACAAAAGCATATGCGTAATTATCACAACATCTGTATAGCTTCTAAACATTAAAAAGATCTAAATGCAGAGGGGGAGATGCCTTGTACATGGATTTTTTTTTTGTACAGGTCATATCAGTTGGAAAAAGGCTTTCACTATTATGATCATGGATTTATTTTGTGAATAAATGTAGTTGTTGCATATTTTTTGAAAAAGGGCAAAAAAAAAAAAACATGCAATGCAGGGACTCGAACACAGGTCTGCAAAGTTGGACTCAAGCAACTATACTGATTGGACTACAATGCAACTTTTGAATACTAGGCACAACAATTGTACTTGTTTATTTCCTGGTCAGCTCGGCGCCAAAGATCATGGCGCCAAAACAATTGGCGCCGACATGTGTAACCTCGGCGCCAATGATGATGGCGCCGAGGTCGGGGTCCATTTTTTAAACCTTTCTGCCAAGGGCATATTTGTGAGAAACTTAAAAAAAAAAAGGCTAAATTATAAAAAAGACGGTAGGTTGTACTTTGGGAAAGAAATTAGGTGCGATCAGTCCGTACCGGCACTATATGACCTTCCAACCAGGGCGCTCCACGTGGACACAGAGAGCAAGCACTAGCTGGGAGAAGAGGTGAGTTATGATACGTGTCGCGCCATGGTTGGAAGGCCACATAGCGCCGGGTACGGTTCGTTGGTACGCAATTTTTTTACCATAGTTTGAGCTAAGTAGGGACTAAAAAATAAGATTTCTTTAGTTGGGGGAATCTAGTTGACATCAGGAGCCAAGTTTAGATGGGAATCCAATGACATGGGTAGCCAGGTTTAGATATGTTGAGAAACCAGATAGCAGCGGTGCCAAATTTAGAAATCTAAAAACAGTATTTAATTTCCTAGATTAGGGGACTAGGAGGACATCTGCTGCCAAGTAGAATTTTACTCCAGTATATTCACTCACAGGGTCAAGCATCATTTATCGTCTTATTATTATATTTAAAAATCCACCGTCAATGTTGACGAAGCGAACATTTAATTGGAATCCTGAAAGCAGGAAGGCAGGGCTGGGCCGTACACAACTTGGGCCCGTCAGCCAGAGCGCCTGGTCCCAACATCGCAGCCCTGCCACCGCAGTGTTAGTGTTAACAAGATCATTTGACCTGTTATTGTATAATCTCTTATTTTTGCTATAATAATAGAACACCTTGAACGCTCCTATCACGCAGGACTGTGTTCCATATGTGAAACATTCAAGAATAGATATAACCGAATGATATCTTGGCTAAAAAAAAATAAAACACATATCTCAAACTCAACATCCTAGCCCACGCCGCCAAAGGATGATCGTAACATGCATAGACAGAGGTCTTGTTTAGATGCTCATGAATCTACAATCCATGTGCGTTGGGGAGGATTGGTGTAAATTTTAGTTCAAATTCCACACCAACTTACCCTAGTGTATAAGGATCGAGATGGATACATGCAAACAAGCCTTGAGAGAGGTTCCAGTAAAGGATAGTTAATTTTCTGTCTCGATATTTTTCGACTCAAACATATCATAGTAAAGAACTGGTTGAACCGTTGGTTCGATAGTTTTCGATCGACCGGATGAATTGAATCAGCGCAATATCGTAATATACAATAGATAATTAGCAACATTATATAAAATAAACTGATAAAAGAACACAATTTGAAAAACGCCCTATGGAGTGGTCTCGAAAAAAATTGAAAGAACACAATTATGTAGCCAAACCTTGCAGCCAATCTAGCCACAAGTCCACAAAAAGGTACTCCAAAATTATCATGCCTTTGTTGGTGGTTCTTAAGTCAAATAATATGATCGACAAACTATAATAATATGATAAAATGTTATGTAATGCATCATAGCAAGATGTGTCTTGATTTAGGACCGGTTTAGTAGGGATTTGATTTTCGTAGAAACATTTTCGATCCAAATTCTTTCAAAAAACGTTTTAGATTGTGAATCAAAATACTTTATGAAACTGTTTGGTTGATAAACCGGATTCCGATTTAAAACTCATGTAAATAAAAATATGTTCAAAAAAAATCTAAATTTTTGTGGATGGAGAACAACATAAATACAACACATTTTAACCTGTTGCCCTAAGAAAGAATTGACTGAAAAAGAACAAAAGAAACTAAGATGCAGTGAGATGAGAATTTGTGTGAAACTAATCTCCTAGAGTTTTATGTGCGTATGTAGAAATGGTGGTTTCGATTCTGAGTCACTTGCTATAAAGACTATTTGGAAGTGAGTGAGGTGATTCTCATCAGAAATTGAAACATTTCTTCCATCCAAACGCACCCTCAATAAGTTTGAAAAGTTTTGGTGCTCTAAAATTATTTTACTGATCTGCCAAAATTACGCATGAAAAGATAATATATGAAGCATTTATAAATTGAAGAAATTTAATTCAAATATTTATCATTGTAAAACAATCTCAAATGCTACAATAAAGTATACCATTGGTAAAGAGCTTGTAGAAATAATCATAATGGACATTTTTTTTTCTAATTTGGAACTCATATGGAAAAACCCAGTTTAATTAGTTGTTACCGATCCAATTGCATGGACGATCTATGAAGCGAACCGAACTGAACTGCTAGTCTCTGGTTCAATCCTTTACCTGTGGAACGACCATCGGTCCGGTCCTAATAATAACAACCGCATTATGCAAGGCATCCAAACAAGTCCTAAATTGAAAATACTTGTGCCTTAAGGTTTTTTAACTTCCAAATCTGTATATTGCTCTACCTGTATGGTGTATACGAATCACTGTCATTCTTTCTACGTGCGTTAGAGATTATAATCCGCGCAATCAAGCATATGCACACACATTTACATACACGAACGAATGCTCAGCTCGTACGACGTATTGATCAGCTGCACATACATATACAGATTATATTCACACACAAATACACCGTGTCTAGGCACACAACAATTTAATTAGTCTTCCTCGTCGGACAAGCCTAAGCTCACCGGCGTGCCGGTCTCCGGTATCCATTCGGCGCCGTGCAAGAAGTGGCCCACCGTGAACTGGAGCGCCTTGTCCTTGGTCATGACGTGGAACCCGCGCATGTCCTTCCTCCCGGTGACGTTGGCGCCGCCGCCGGCGTTCCTGAACTCGCCGAAGAAGGCGGTGCCCAGGTCGCCCTTGCCCTCCCAGGGCATGTACCCCTGGCCGTGCACGAAGCCGTCGATGACGGACTCCATCACCACCGTCCTCGCGAACTCCTTCCACGGCCGGCCCAGGTACGTCGTGACCGGCACCGGCGTGCTGCTGCCGTTGCCGTTGGCGAGCTCGTCGGCGGCGACGATCTGGCTGCGGTGGATGACGAAGCCCGTGGTCTGCTGGTGGTCCCGGCGCGACTGCGCGGTGACGACGGCCGGCTGGCCCCGCCGCGGCTGGCGCACCACCAGCAGGCAGCGCTGGAACACGGCGGCGGCGTCGCCCATGACGAAGTCGACGGTGCCGGAGATGACGCAGCTGCGGTAGAACTGGCGGTACGCCTGCGCGAACAGGGTGTCCTGGTTGCCCTCGATCCGGCAGTTGAAAAAGATGGCCTTGTCCCCCTTCACCCGCAGCGCCAGCGCCTGCTGCTTCTCCACCCCCGCCGTGTTCCGGATGCCCAGCTTCATGCCCATGAAGCTGTCCGCGTCCACGGCTGCATGGTTATGTTAGGTTAGCTTGTGGTGGATGGTCCATGCCAATGCCTCTGAATGCCTGAACAAAATCACAAATGCCCATACCAAAAGTGGCGGTTCTCCACATCCTGACGCCGTCGACGATGTTCTTGCTGCCGGTGACGATGGACCTCTTGGAGCCGTCGCCGTAGATGGTGACGTTGGCCATCCTACCGGTGACGTTCACCGTCTCCTCGTACACGCCTTCCTTGACGTAGATGAAGTACCTGCCGGCGTACTTGTCCGGCATGGCGTCCAGCGCCGCCGAGATGTTGGCGAAGTCGCCGCTGCCGTCCTTGGCCACCGTCACGTTGGGCGTCAGCGTCGCCTTGCCCTTGCCGCCCTTTCCCTTGACGGCGAGCAGCTTCCGCTCCTCGCTGGCCACCCACGGCGGGATCCCGTCGGATTCCCGGCTGTCGACGCTGCCGCCGATGCTGCCGGTGCTGATGTCGAGCATGGACGCCAGCGCGGCGCCCTGCTTGACGATGGCGAGCGCGTTGCTGGACACCTCGCGCGCGTGCTCCATGGCGGCGCTCACCTCGTCGCGGACCTGTCCCTTGGGGAACATGTCGACGCAGGAGCCCTGGAACGTGATCACCGCGCTGAGCCAGGCCTGGAGGTCCTGCGCGGGGCCCTCCACGCCGCGCCACGCGACGCTGTCCAGCGCGCGCTCGAGGTTTCCCCGGCAGTCCTCCAGGAGCGCCCGGCAGTCGTGCACGGCCTCCCACACCAGGGTGTCGTTGCTGCCGCGCACCGCGTCCAGCACCGACGACCGGTTGAAGCCCTCCGCCAGCGCGCGCTCCACGCCGGCGATCGCCGCCGCCGCCGCCGCGTGCGGGTGCTGCGCGGGCTCCGTCCGCGACAGCGCCGCCTCCAGCGTGTCGCGGCACGCGCCCTGGTAGTCGGCGGGCGCGCAGAAGAGCTCCACGCTGCGCATCGTCCTCACCATGCCGCGCTTCGTCGTCTCCGCGTCCTCCCCGGCCTTCTCGTTCGCGAAGAACACCACCGTCCCGATCACCATGGCGATCAGCAGGCACGCCGACAGAACGCCGACGACGAGCCGCTTGCGCGACTGCCCGCCATCGGACGACGACATTGGCCGCCGCCGCCGCTGCCGCGCGCGCGAGCCAAATCCGGATCGGAGGAGGGCGCACGTACGACGCCGACGCGGGACACGGGGCGTCAGTTGGACATATGCATGGAAAGCGCGCGAACGTGGCCAACGTACGACGACCGACCACCCTCCGCGCGCCAAGTGACTGACTATGATTAGGAGGAAGAGCAAACTTTGTTTTGCCTTTAATTTGCCTGTCCTGATGATTGTTTGGTGCAGAGTTGTGGACGGTTTACCCTTGTTCTCAGGAAGAAAAAGAAGGCCGGCTTGTGTTGGATTAATTTGTGCCGGGAAGATTCTACAGCCGGGACCGGGCGTGGCGTTTCTCTCCTTTTCTCTTTTTTTTTTTATAAAAATGAAAACCTATTAATTACTAAATGAATATGCATAAGAGCTTTTTATAGTTCATGTTATTCTAGGCGAACAAGAAGTTGCATGTGGGGAGCATGCGCGTATTGGCACTACGTACGTATTAGAGCATTCTCAATGTAGAAACCACGATAATTTCTATAGATATTGAACTCCACTACAGTATATGCATGCACGATTTAGTGGAGTAGCGGTAGCGTGCGCACGTTCTTCCTCCTCTCATTCATTGCCTCCGGCGCCTCCCCCGTCACCACCTCACCTCGTTCGGCTCCGGATCTAACACCTCCCACCGCCCTCGCCCTGGCTCCCGCATCAAGCACCTTCCATCGCCCCCCGGACCCCGGTGCCTGCCACCCAACGCCGCGACGCGGTAGAGCCTCGCTGGAGCTTCGACAAGGCCCTACCAGGCCGTGGCGGCCTCCCTCTTTCCTTCTTCCCTCCCCACCCCTTCCCCGGTCGTCAACTTTCTTCTCTAACTTCGGCCACCGAGCTCGCCGCCCTTTTCCCTAACTCCGGCGACCAAGCTCCCCTGCCTCGACCTTCCTAACCGCCTCCCCCGCTGCCAAGACCCCAAAGCTACCCGCCTCCATCCCCACCGCCTGGTTGGCCTTCCTCCCCCCCCCCCGGCGGCTCTTCTATACCCCGCCGGAGTTGGGGAGAGGGGTGGCATGGCTCGCCAATGGTGCGTCTTCTCCGGCGGCGGCGGCGAGCGCGGGCTTCGGCAGCAATCGCATCGGACGGCCATGGGCTGCTGGCTTCTTCCCCGCACGCATCGGGGGGCCTTGCGGGTGTGTGCATCGAGCATCGAGAGCGTGCACTCTCTGAAAGTAGCATTTAGGAATTAGGATAGAAATTAAGTATAATGCCACCTAAGCATTTTACTGATGTAGCAAAAGAGTTATTGAAGAGAGAACAAAAATTATAGAAATCGGGTGTAAGTTACAAACCATGTCTACGCAAGAACCAAGACACGAAGGGTGTGTTTGGATACCGGGAAACGAGGAATGGGATAAGGATAGGGAAATAAATGGATGACTAAAATTAAATGTGATGTAAAGAATAGACGGCTATAATATAATAAATTAATAATACCCCTAGATGGGGTATCTCTATCCCCATCCTCATCCCAATCCAAACAAGCCCGAAGGGATATGATCATCCCAATCCAAACAAGCCCGAAGGGATATGATCAGTGAAGAATAGAGAGAGAATGTCTATTAAGATCATTATTTCTATATGTAGAGTTTATAAAAATTAATAGGGATAGAAACCGCATATAGTTTCTAGTGTTGGGACTGCCCTTAGATCATGATGGTGATGACATCTATAGCTAAGCTATAATCACTAGGCCTAATTTTAATTGCATCCTTTGACTAATCATAGCCAATCTCTTAAAAGGGAAACCTCGATTCCATTTAGGCCCTGGGAAAGGGTCACTAGGAATCCGGCAAGCCCTTTTGGTGCCGCCCTCACTGCACGCTCGATTGTCAAAACCATCATTTGCCCTACGTGGCTACTCGAAGAATTCCTAGTTGTTTATCGCTCACGCGTGCAGCTTTGCTGTCGTAACTGGAGACAACCCGCAATGTTCAATGCCTTGCCGGCCATGGTTGCATCATACGGAGTACGGAGTACTTGCCACTCGATCGATTTGGTTTTTTGTGCGCTAATTTTTTTTCTTTTTTTCCTTTTATCAGAAAAGAAAAGGAAAATAATTCCAACATTAGAAGTTGCGTGCAAGGTAATTTTTTTTAAAAGAAATACTTTCGAGGTTGTTTTCGCAGTGGAGTGGTTCTTCAAGGGCACAAAAGCTGAAATTTGGCAGCACATTTCTTGGGTGAATGCCACCACAAAGTTTCAGGGAAAAGCCTCTTTGGCTATCAATTCCCTCTCAATATATTTATTAATTTGAATACCCATAACGCGCACCTTATCCTGTGCGTCCGGTCATCAGCATAATCATGTCGACACAATTCTATATATTTTCTCTTGGAAGCAAAGAAAGAGAAAGTCATCATAGGATATCTTGTGCATGGGGTCAACGTCATTATTTTTCTCTATCCGCCGCGCCTAATAACACTATTATTCCACTGTCATGCCGTCACACGTTTACAAAATTTTCTAAACCGTACGGGGACAAGTTAAGGCTACCGAATAGGTTATCCCTATCTCCAATAAGATTCCAACGAGTTTGAAATTCAAACTAGCTCGAGAAAGTGACGCGACAGATACTTTCGTTTTTTTTAAAAAAAAAGAAGTTCAATTTGCAGCCCTTGCAATTCGCAACCTGCTCCATATATAATTAATATAATTACAATTTTCAGACACAATCTCTATCCGGAGAAAGCTAAAGCCTACAACAACATTTGATTTTTTTTAAAAGAACATAACATCATTTAATTAATTCAAACACGCAAAAGTATATTATTAAAAATTCATCCATATACTTGGTGAACGTCGCCGATAGGTTATGTCCTCCTCCTGCGGTCCTGCCACAGCAATGGCCACTGGCCAGGTACTCACGCAATGGATTCCCATGAGAAAAACAAATTAGAAACTTTGAAATTTGTACACAAATCCTCTCAACATGTGAAAAAAGAGATATATATATTAAAGATTCCCCCAAAAAAAGCATGGGGCCATTAATTCAGGAGATTGTAATACCCATTAATTCAGAGATTCCCCGCAAAAATAATAATAGACAATTCAAATCTCCTATGTTTTTTTTATAACAAAATTACCCATATCTATCACTGCTGAAAATAGCTAGTAGCCCCCTAAATCGATACCCAAATGACCTATGCACTAATGAAAAAAAATAGTCCCTTTCAATCTTCATCTAAAACTGCCCATATATGCGGTTGTGCTATTATGAAAAAAATATCTAAAGTAGCCCAAACTTGCCTGTAAATTTCCTACTATGACACTATTAAAAGTGACCTAGAAGAACCTCCTAAATTTGCATCTAAACTACATACCTTTATCATTTAAAAATCCCAAATTACTTCTCTACATATTAATTCTAAATTATTACATGTGGCATTTTTATTCTAGACAAAAACTAACTTTAATATACACGCACAATGTGTGTCAACATGCAGGCCATATCCCATTTATACATGCATGCAGATAGTAAAGAACATATCGATTTCCATGTTGAGCACATACGTAGCTCTATCTAGCTATTGTTTCAACCAAATGTATACTTTGGAAGGGGATGGCCAAAATATAAATTAGTTGGTAACTATAAAGTATACAAATAAGAGCAACTCTAGCATGAACCTTTAAATCAGAACTCCTGTTTTTGCATAGATAGGCTTCTCCTATGTTTGAGGGCATAAATGTTTTTCATTTCCTCCAACAGGAGTCCTCAAATCAGGGTTCTCAAATTCATCCTAACATGAAATGGCACATAGAACCCACTTGCCATCCCTTCTTCAACCTTATGGGACCTCATAGAGAGCCGGACTAGGGAAGAGCTCATGGGATGACAGAGCTTGCATCGAGGCATCCGAGATGGATAGATAGACTAGTGCGATTCCATGAGCGCACGGTAAGAGAAACTATTGCAACCATCATTTGGGAGGGCGTCAAAAAGGATCCCTAGAAATGATGGTTGATTGGGAAATTAAAGGGACTCTTATTCTTGAGCTTGGTTTTAGGCTCCAATCCTTAAATTTGGTTTTGAGTAGAGGTCCTGCTAGAATTGCTTTATTAAAAAAATAAACCAACAAGAGAGGTTGAATATGAGCAAATTTTTATTAACCGCGAGACCCAATTTTGTCAATAAACTTGTACGACTTATGTCCGTTGAACTTTTTAGTCCATGCAGGAAAACATCATGAGACGGCAGACCATGTGGACAAAAGCAATATGTTTTGTTTCGGAAAAAATCATATCCATCATACCACCACGATTTTCTTTTCTATATTTCTCCGTGGCCCCCCTAAGCGCTACTGATATTTAGTGCGGTGAAACACTTTTAGCGTCATCATCTTCGAAATATCAAAGGATGACATCCATGAGGAGGAGGTAAACATCGGTCATCAGAATTCAGAAGGCAAAATCCAGAATCCAGGCGCAGATTTGCTCAAAATTAAAAGATGGGGGTCCTTTTGAGATTTTTTTTTGATTATAATCGTGTCTTCGATCGAGACCCATAAATATCACATTTTATTTGACCGAGTCAGTCCCCGATATACAGAGAGACTTTCTAGGGTTCCTGTAATGGGTCTCGTGACGAGACATCAGCAAGGAGATGGAGAAAGCCAGAAAAGGAGTTCAATCACGGGCATACATACCTGGCTGGCCGGCCGGCTGGAAGGAAGGAAGGAAGGAAAGGCGCCGACGCGACGAACATGGCCGGCCGGCCGACGGGAAGAAATAGACTGTCGCGCGATGGCGAGGCAATGGCCCAAGTTGCCGGCGGCATGTAGGCCTGGGCTAGGGACAGGGGGAGGGGAGGGGGAAGAGCACTATAATTCGGCGACGGCGACGTGCTTTGTAGCCTTGCGATTACTTACGATTATTATGATTATGATGCTGATGATGATTGTGGAAGTGGAGAGGCGATGGGGACGATGACTCGGCGGGCCGATGTGGAATTTGGAACGGCACGCGAGCCTATCCCACAGCGGCGTCAGCGTCCACGTGTTGCTCGACACGTTTTTGCTGTTTGCTCAGCTACGACTCCAGTGAGTGAGCCCAGCGTATGCTATACTGCTTGTTCCCAAATCCAGCTTCGAAAATGCTCAGGTTTGGCATGTGAGACGCCGGACTCAGTTAATACTATGCTTTATAATACTCTCAAGAGGCCATGGTCATGCCACTGACATGGGAGCCTTTCAATTCGCATGGCCGAGTGAGTTTGTTGGCTCTGTTCGCTTCAACTAAACAGCACATATTTTTCAGCTCTAGAATAGTATTTTTCATCACAACAAATCAGATTCAGCTCAGCTGAAGCGAACAGAACCGTTACCCTCTTTTGGGTTTGCTGTACCGCTACCGCCAGACGGAAGAACAGAAGCTTCTGAACTGGGTGGCTCTACTCCTGGTCCTAGTCCTTGAGATAGAGCAGCACCAGCAGCACCGGAGTGTGCAGTCAGGAAACTCAGGACAGAGGCAGCTGTAACTGCACAACATGGGGTGCTGGCGTTGCATTGCATTGCATCGCCTTGCCACTCAGATATTTGTCTCGTCATTAACAGCAACAGCTTTCATCGAATCTGCCATCCGTAACCGCAGGGCATGTGGAAACACAGTGGGCACTCGACAGCGAAATGCCCTCAAATCAGTCACAGAACAGAGATGCGCAATCCACACTCATGCATCCATCGATCCTGTTGTTCATAGATCACTCACTAACAAGCACTACTAGGAGTATGTAGCTGTTGATTACAGATCAACAGATCACTGTACACTTAGCTTCCTGCCTTGTGTTGCCTCAAATCAAATGGCTCAAAGGAGGAACGGACGAGAGCCAAGATTGAGCCTTTTTTACTGCGGCTTCGCCGGCGGCGACCCGCTGGTCTCGCCGCCGCCGACCCCGGACTCCAAGTCGCCGTCTTGACTCTGCTGCTGTTGCTGCTGCGCCGGCGTCGGCGCGGGCGTCGCGCTGCCGCCGCCGCAGCCCAGCAGCCGCCGTAGGGCGGCTACTCTGGCCGCCTCCACGACCGCCGCGACTCCGGCGATGGGACCTGATGGGACCGGCTGCTGCGGCGCATGCGGCGGCGGCAACGCTGCCGCCGGCATCGGCGGCGGCGCGGCTGCTGCGGCGCCCCGGGTGCTGACGTCGTCCTGCGAGCCGAAGAAGAGGACGTTGGTGGGGAAGTTGGGCGACTCCGGGTCCGCCTCGGGCGCCCGCGGCACGGGCTTGCCGTCGTCGTCGTCACCGGCGACCGCGCAGCGGCACAGCGGGCAGGTGGAGTGGGAGCGGAGCCACATGTCGACGCACTCGACGTGGAACGCGTGGCCGCAGCGGGGCAGCACCCGCGCCGACTCCCCTGGGCCCACCTCGGCGATGCACACGGCGCAGTCCGCGGGCGGGTCCCCGCTCGCCACCTCCTTCCTCGGCAGCGCCGCGATGGCGGCCTCGTCCATGCCGCCGCCGCCGCCGTGGCACCCCGCGCCGCCCGCGAACACGAAGCGCGGCCGGCCGCCCCTGTCCTGCCGCCGGTCGCCTCCGCCTCCGCCGACGGTGGGGGCGGCGCCGCGGTACCGCTTGGCGCAGAGGAAGAGGTAGAAGCAGATGACGAAGGTGATGAAGATGGCCGCCGCCGCCGCCAGCATCGTCGCCGCCGCTGCCACCGAGGTTCCCGTCACCGCCATCGTCGGGGCGTCGGCTCCAGATCCCCTTTTCTCCTTGTCTTCCTCCTCCTCGTCCTCCCAGGAAGCAGGCTGTTCCCCAGCTTTCTTGGCTAGTATAGTCTCTTGCTTGGCCGCGATGGAGACCGCCGGCGCGCTCTGAGATTGGGAGTAGCTACTAGCAATTGGGGGCAATCGGAGGGGAGTTTTGTGGTATATATATATACGGAGTGATTGGGATGGGGAAGGAGGAGGAGCGTGTGTGATTTGGATTGCAAACAAGGGGAGGTGGGTTCTTTGGAGGGAGAAAAGTGGGAGAACTCTGGCTGTGTGGCCGACTAGCGGTCACTGCCTCACTGCGGAAGGATGCGCTGCCTCGGTCACAAAGGCTGCGTTCGGTTGAGGGTATAAGCGCTTATTTTTTAGCACATCAACAGTATTTTTCTCTCACAAGATTTCAGCACTTCTATAGCACTTCAGCGCTTATCTACAGCACTTCAGCTTCACCGAACACAGCTAAAAAGCAATGTTTACATTTATCCTAAAAGCTTTTTTCTGATTAAGTTTATAGATAAGATTATACGCATTTGCAACATTAAATATTGGTTTTTTTTGTGTGTATGTACTGGTGGACATGTTTGTGTTTTCCAACAAAGGTTAACTTTTGTTACGTGATCACTTGTACGATTTATGTCATAGAGATTTTTTTTCGATAAATCAGTGTCATGCGTTTCAATTCATCTTCGTGTTGGGATCGACATTGTATTGTGTCTCGACATGTGCAGCTCTAATATAGATATATTAGGTTCGTCGGATTCCCAGTTGTGAGTGATGAAGTGCCAAGAAACTTTTCTCACTTTTATATGAGTACAAATATACAGTATACCAAAAAAAAAAATAGCCACACATTACAAAAGAACAAACACCTTGTTGTTTGGTTATCTAAACAACTTGTGGCTTGGAGTTTATATAATGGTCACGCTATCTCTTCTAATATGTTCTAGAATGGGATGACTTTAATTTGTACCGTCACTGAACACACAAACACGTGAGATTCTGACTCGTATAAGCACAGGGTAGCACGGGTTGTGAGTCGGACCCCATATGAGACAAGGAGAGAAGCAAGGGTGATGTAGAGTGTAAGAAAGAGGGATGGAAAAATAGCTTTACTCTCTAATGATAGGTATAGTTAGAGATATAGATATATTCTCTCTGTTGTAAAGTAACTACAGATCTTACTATTTTAGGAGTCAATTTTTTAAGTTTGATAAAATATGTAAAAAGTACTAACATTTAAAATGTGTCATGGTTGTCATTAGATTAATAGTAAACATTTTTTATAATATACATGTTCGGAGACATATATCTTGGTAATATTTTTAATTCTACATAAATTTAAAATATGATATTAAAAACGAGGTATGTAATTATTTTGGGATGATGATAGAGGTTGAAATTAAGATAGTTTGAGTTTGGAAAAGATAAGAGAGATGCCAAATAGAAAGTCTAGACATGAAGTAATCATGAGCTAACAAAACCTAATAGAGGCTAGTTGATGGGTAAAATTTATTAAAAAATAAATTTTCAATCAGTTCATATTTTGTATATTATATAATAACGACGGATTAAACTTTAGTCCAGTGATGTAAACAGCACTGGTCCGGGTGCTGACTGACTGTGGACCGAAGACGAGGGTTGAAAAATCTAGGAAGCCGACGAGATGGGCGTGTGTGTGACTTCGACTGCGACATGTCACTGCGAATGGGTGCTGGACCATCTTGGTCAGGCAGGTTTTCTGCAACTGGACCGCTTCCACTTTTGCGTTTTTATTTTTCAGGATCGGAATATCTTCGTCTTGGCACAATGGAGCTACTAGCTCAATCCTGAATAGGAGTAATCCTTATCAGCGGAGACAGGAATTCAGACAAATACGGTACTACGACCACTACTATATATATATATATATTACTGATGCTGTTTAGTCGATGACAGCGCGTGGGACCAGGAGACACCCTGTCTCATTCATGGATCGGATTTGCATTCCATTTTCCAGCAAGCGATCCTAGCCAGGGTGAGTATAAAAGGCATACAGAAATCGTATAAAGAATCAGTTTATTTTTATAAAAAAACTCATAAAGTTAGAAAAAAATTCCTGTGTTTTAAAAGACATGCATGTAGTTTCCTTGTGGCAGTACTATACGTGTTCTGAATGTAAGAACGAAGGCACATTTGGATAAGCACAGAGAAAAAAAAATTGGGCAGCGACCTGAGAACCTGCAAATAATTTGGGCACCATGTCCATGCATGCACTGTTTTTTTTTCCTTCTTCGTCTGCTAATCTCTCCCATGAAGACTTGCGTAATGAATCCACTCCAGGTCATGCTGATTGATAGCGCAATCCAAAGGTTGTATGCACGCAGACCCCATGAACCATGATTGATTTGAGGATGAGAGCAAATAATGAATGACCCACAGCCACAGAGCGAATCTCTCTTCTTATATATGTCAATCATATATAATATAGTACATGTCATCGGTAGCTATCTGTATAAAAGATGTGCGGCTGCCATGACATAGCTAGTTTTCCATTATTCATTTTCCTCTGTCATAGGTGCATGTTGGCCTGTGAAACTGCCTCTCCTCTGGTGCTATTGCCGTTGCCACAAAGATGGCCACTATGTTATGAAGGGGTTAGCGGCAAGAGCCTATCGATGTCTTCCTCCTTATATACGAAGGAAAAAAAGTAAAATTAGTCAAAGCTTCTATAAGATATATATATTTTTTTGATTCATTCCATAAGATATATGGCTTCCTGCCTTGTGGCGATCACTCACGTTTCCCGCCGTGACGGACGCACTCCGCACGACAGCGACGCCGAGCGAGCAGGGCCTGATCCTAATATTTCGGGGTGTGTGGGGCCTCACTGCACGCGGCCCGTGGGCCACCTTCACTCTCTCCAGTCGCGCTTCCTTTTTTTTTTTAATCTTTTCTAGTCGGCGCGGGCGGAAAAGCAAAGGCGAAACGGCGTTGAAGGCGGCGCGCGCGGGGGAAGAAAGAGTTCAGGGGCCGGGTTAACGTCAAAAACTTGTCATGCCATAAATTTAACAAGCTAAAATTTAAGCAAAAATCTTCTTATGGATTTAACAAGAAAAATATGAGACTTTAGTAAATTTTTGGTAACTAACCAAATACTAGCTAAAATCAAAGCTTACTAAATCCTTGACATGCCAAACTTTAGGAGTGAACCAAGCAGGCTCCAGGTTCGGACGCCCGCCGCACATCGCCATCGCTCGCCGTCCCCTCCTTTCCCAGTCCGCACAAGAGTTTTCTAGTCTACTACTGTAGTACCACCACCACAAGACCGTGGTCCTTGCCGTGCCGTACCTTTTCCAATTTCAACAATTCCATGCTTTTTCTATCCCTGTTCGGCGGAACTTGGCTATACCTGTTGGTTTGTCTGAAATAAAACGTTGATTTTGAATGAGGTTAATTTTTGAGTTTGTCTGAAAAAAAATCAAAATAAGACGAATAAGACTAATAAGGTCAAACAAACATATCGTCGGTTTTGCCTTGTCTTTTTACTTCTTCTCCCACGATTTACCACTGCCATTCTTCTGTCAGTATCATGGCTCACCTAGTACTAGTATCGCTACCTACCTACTCATCCATATTCCATATGATGACATGGGTTTCCTCTCGTATCGTCTGAGGTCTGACTTTCTGTGTGAACTTCCTGCATATGAACGCAGGGACTATGAAATTTGTCTGGGCACAAAGATACACACATCTGCTTTTATGCTGGAAATGATTTCGGTTCACAGCCGGTGTGAACCATTTTCTTCAATAAACACACAGAATTTCACACCTTGGATATATAAACTCGGCCTTCTTTCTTTTTATGAGAATTAAATAAATTAGACCCAACATTCTGAAACCGAACACTACAGCTTCTGAAAAAAAAAATGCTTTCCCATTGCCTTATCAGTTTGGCCCTTAAAGCATGTCATTGCATCATCTAACCGGGCCAGCCCGTCAGGCGTCAGTCCTCCTAATAGCCAGGGCTGGCCCATCAGGCATCAGCCCACACGAGCTACTTCAACTCGTCCCGAATGCGTATATTGCCCACAACTGATCTCCGAGTGTTTCGGAGGCTTTGGCCTGGCCAGCTCAGGCCTCCGTTCTTGCGTTCAAGTCACAATTTCATGATACCCCCCTCCCAACCATACACCCAACAAGCATATCAAGGTAGCAGACTTTATATGTGACGTGAATTGCATTGGTTGTCCACAATGCATATAAGCGTTATTTTTACTCCCAATTCTTCATTGCTAGAGAACTTTGTGTTTTTTGTATATCCTCCATTTCTTTCTTGATGGTTTCTTGACTGATTTCTATTGGTTCTTTTGGGGAGGTAGGAAAGATCGACTTCGCGATGGAGAGACGCGAAGATGAAGAGGTGCGAGCGAAGTTGACTTCGCTCGAAGGAAGATGTCTGGGAAAGATGATCAACACTCATAGAAGACAAGTAGATACCGAAAGAAAACCTTCGCTGAGACATATAGCGAAGCTAAAATAGAATAGAGAGAACATATTGTAATAGCCCCGAAGTGTGAAAAGACAAACTTTGCCTAGTACGTAAACATGAAAGTTGTAATAGTCAAGTAGGGGTAAAACGGTCTTTAAGCCAGAGATAGCGGAGATCAGACCCCTATACATATTCCCCTCTGACATGTATAGTGACAGGGACAATAAAGTTACTTTACAAGTGAGCGATTCAACCACGTGGATTCTAATTTCTCGTGTACAATAATTGTCCCCAACATCTGGCGCCTACCATTTGTGTGTGCTCGAAGAAACTTTCGACCACAAGGTTAAGAGAAAGATGGCGAAGACTAGCAAGAAAACAGCAAATCAGAGCGAAGACCTCCCTCTAGTAGGCGAAGACAAAAGACCTGAAAATGAAAGAACTCCTCAAGAGCAAGAATCTTCAGAAGAAGAGCGAAGACTAAGTGAACTAGAAGAGCAAGTACTCTAGAAAAAGAAAGAGCTAGAACAATGTCGAGCTAGAACACGAGAAAAGTCAATCTAGCAAAGAATCAAAGAAACAGAAGAGACTCTCGAACAGCTCAATGACAAACTGCACAGCGCAAGTCACGTAGACATCAACATTGACGAACCAGGGTCAGCAGCGAAAACCACTCAAGAAAAGAATTCGCAAAGATCATTTATAACAATTGATCAAAAGTCTCCGCTATCAATAAACCTACAACTTGCCCCATGGCCGCTGGGGTACAAATTCAATATGCTTCCATCCTTCGAAGGTGATTCCGATCCCAAACAATTCCTAATGAGTTACGAAGCCGCAGTTCTAGCAGGCGAAGGTGACGAAACTACCCTAACAAAATCTTTGGTCTTTGATCGTCAAAGGACCAGCACAACAGTGGTACACTTCGCTGCGACCACAATCAATTCATTCTTGGAAACAACTCAAAGCAACTTTGCTAGTAGATTTTCAAGGTTTTTAACCAGCAGGACTCACAGTACAAGATCTTTTTAATTGCAAACAGCAGCCTAAGGAACCCCTAAGCCAATACTTCAGAAGATTCCTTCAAACAAAGGCTCAAGTGCCAAACGTGCCCAATGAAGTCCCATAGTAGCAGCAATAAAGGGTCTTCGCATAGGGCAATGTGCGTCACACTTCGCTCGAGAACCTCCAACCTCAATTGCAGAACTCTACGAAGTCATGCAAAAATTCTGCAAATTAGATAATGATCACAGAAAAAGAGTCGAAGAAGAAAACAATTTCAAAACTCAGTCAAAAAACACTCCCTATCCAAGACAAAACAACTTCGTACGAAGACCACCAACAACCTTCCAAGTCAATCAAATTGACAACGAAAGTGCAACTGCAGAATGCAACTTCCAAGAAAAGAGCAGTCAAAGGGAAAGATCATTTAAAAGAGGAGCACCCAATAACAGAGGACACCTAAGAGGTGGCAAGGTCAATGAGAGAAAACCTCTAAGACCTGAAGACATGTTTTGTGTCATCCATGACAAAGGGGCTGGGCACACTTAAAAATGTGCCCCAAAGTAAAAAAGAGTATTGAAGAATTACAAGACGAAGCCAAGTCAAAACATGTCAACCATGTAAATTCAACTCCTCACCACCAAAACTATTACCCAATCCATTTCGGTCAAGCAATGATTCCGGCTCCGCCAGGTACATTCAACATCAAACCAATTGCAATGTTTCACCCCCCCGTAAAATCAATGGAAAGCATACCAACAACAAAGTGCAATTCAGCCAGAAACCTCGATAGCAAACAGCAATCAAACATACAATCAAAACAGGCAAGAAGTTCAATCACCATCACCCTCTGTAGCTAAAAATTCAGTGACACCTAGCAGAGGGAGAATCCTAACAATAACAGAAGGAAACAGTCTGGAGCATGAAAACAGAACTCAAAGAAAGAATTACTTCAGAAGAGTAAATTCAATATCAATGGAAGGACCGTTCAAAAAGACAAGGTGGCCACATTTGCCCATAACTTTCTCTGAAGAAGACCTCAAGCTAAAAGACTTCCCTCACATGGACGCAATGGTAATCGAAGCCAACATTGACGAGTGGACCGTCTCCAAGGTCTTGATTGATGGAGGAAGCTCCGTGGATATTATATTCACCTCAACACTTGATGCAATGAAAATAGATCGCAAAATCTTACAAAGAGCCGATAATCCTCTGTACGGCTTCGGAGGAAAGAAAATACATTCAATCGGTAGAATCATCTTACCAGTATCATTCGGCACAGTAAACAATGCAAGAATAGAGCAAATAGCCTTTGACGTTGTTGAGTTATTCATACAATGCAATCTTTGGAAGGGGAATGTTAAACGCTTTCGAAGTAGTAATAAGCTATTCTTACCTCTGCATGAAAATGCCAGCTATCAATGGAATAATAGCCGTTTATGGAGATCAAACGGAAGCACAAAACATAGAAAAAGATTCTGCTCCAGGACAAAAGAACATTTATACTATTTCGGAAGAAGAAAAAGAAGAGACAGAAAATGCGAAGCCTCAACCAAAAGCAAGATCTTGTGAAGACACCAAAAAAGTACCTTTAGACCCTCTGGTACTAGAAAATCAGGTAATCATCGGAACACATCTAAATCCAGAAGAAGAACAAGAGTTAATCCAGTTTCTCCGAAGCAACAGAGACATCTTCGCATGGTCTTCAAAAGACTTAGAGGGAGTTAGCAGAGACATCATTGAACATAAGTTAAATATAGACCCAACTTTCAAACCAAAGAAGTAAAGACTAAGGAAAATAGCAGAAGAAACGACAATAGCTGCAAAAACTGAAGTTCAAAGATTGCTCGACGCAAAAGTCATAAGAGAAGTGCAATTCACAACTTGGCTAGCAAACATAGTCATGGTTTAAAAGAAAAACGAAAAATGGAGAATGTGCATAGACTTTACAGACCTCAACAAAGCATGACCCAAAGATAATTTTTCTCTTCCAAGAATAGACACTCTAATAGACAAAGCTGCAGGCAGCGAAATGATGAGTTTTTTGGATTGTTTCTCTGGTTATCACCAGATATAGATGAAAAAGGAAGATGAAGAATATACAAGTTTTATCACCCCTTTTGGAATGTATTGCTTTGAAAGAATGCCAGAGGGGCTCCGCAACACCGGGACAACTTTTGTCAGAATGACCTCACATGTCTTCAAAGATCAAATTGGAGACAATCTCCTCACTTACGTTGACGACATCGTCGTAAAAAGCAAGAAAAGACTGGATCACATCAAAGACTTCCAGCAGACATTCGCAAACATGAGGAAGGCAAACCTAAAGCTGAATCCAGAGAAATGCACTTTCGGGGTACAAAAAGGAAAAATCCTAGGATGCATAGTATGAGCAAAAGGAATAGACCCAAACCCTGATAAAGTCCAAGCAATCCTAAACATGGCCATTCCAGAAAACATTAAAGATGTTCAAAAGTTGATAGGAAGACTAGCTGCACTAAATAGATTCATATCAAAGTCAGCAGAGCGAAGGTTACCAATTTTTCAAACGCTCAAAGGAGCAAAGAACTTTGAATGGGCACCTTCGCAACAAAGTGCATTCGAGGAGATAAAAAGTTACCTCTCCAATCCTACTACTCTGACAAACCCGACAGCAGAAGCTGATCTACTACTTTATGTCTCGACAACAGAAAGCGCCGTAAGCACGGTATTGGTTGAAGAGAAAGAAACCGATCATTCAAAGAAACAGTTACCAGTCTACTTTGTATCAGAAGCCCTTTCAGGAGCAAAGAAATATTATTCAGAAATAGAAAAAATAGCTTACGCAATATTAACAGCAGCAAGGAAGTTGAAGCACTATTTCCAAGTGCACAAAATCAGAATACCCACAACCCACCCGCTCAAAGAAGTACTGCAAAGCTCAAAAACTTCAGCAAGACTTGGCAAATGGGCAACGGAGCTATCTCAGTATTTCATTGAATTTGAAAAGAGAACAGCCATAAAATCTCAAGTTTTAGCAGACTTCGTAGCAGAATGGACACCCGCAACAAACACAAACGAAGTCCAAAAAGACCCAGAATGAAAAATATGTTACGACAGGGCTTGGGGCTTCGCAGGTGTGGGAGCAGCGGCAATCATAACTTCGCCTTCAGGAATAAAAGTGAGATATGCGGCCAGACTCGAGTTCCAGTCAACAAACAACATTGCTGAGTATGAGGCTGTCCTTCTAGGACTTCGAAAAGCAAAGGCACTAGGAATTAAAAGGCTCATAATCAAAACCGATTTACAAATCGTTGCAGGCCACATAGAGAAGATGTGACAGAACCGCCTTAATCAGAGGGCCCACGTGCACCGTCATCGTCCCTAAGGACCCACGATCAGTCTGCACGAGTTTCCCTTGACCTAGGTGGCCTACCGGGTCTCCTAGGAAACCGTAATTTCCCTGAGGATCTTCATTGTAAGCCTTACAGTATTACAACAGTTTGCACAATTAATATAAACCAGAGTAAAGAGTGCAAAAGTATTACAAAAATAGAAATTTACAAACTTAAATTATATTATCCCAACCACAGATTCGTAGTGGAGTAGCTGCATACAACCAGACACCCTGCCCAAGGGTTTGTATCAGATACACACCTCCGTCCATGCACGATCCGTTAACCGGCACGATTGTAGGGTCGAGATGGCGGACTAGAGGGGGGTGAATAGTCCTTTATAACAACTAATCGCAGCGGAATAAAACCTAATCGGTTCTAGCGACAATTCACCCCTCTAACTAAGACTCTAAACACCTTGCCAAAGATCCTAGCGAGAAGCAAAGGTGCAAGTCTAGCTTGAGCTTCCCTAAACCGTTCTAGCGCAAGATCACACAAACCTAAGCGCTAGTACTTTAAGCACCGGGGAAACTCCTATTAACTAGCAAGCAAAAACGCACTAAGCACCTAAGCTCACTGCTTGCTCAATGACAAGGATACACAATGCAAATCAAAGAGCGCAACTCACTTTAGCTACACAAACTAAGTGAGAACTACTTTTAAGCTACACAAGCTAAGAAGGTGAGTGGCAAGCTACACAAGCTAACCGGTCTCACAAGAGCAACTACAACTACACAAATAAAGTAATGCACAATATAAATAACTTGTGTAGAAGGGAGCAAACCACCGCGAAGGATGGGAAGATGTTGACGCGGTGATTTATTTCCCGGAGGTTCACTTGTCGCCACAAGCTACGTCCTCCATTGAGACAAGCTCCAAGGTTGCCGCCGGTCCTCTTGTTAGTGGTGACCCGCAAGTCACACTCTCCCACGTGGAGTGCTTACCACAAGCTCTAGCACTTGACTCGGCCGGACCACTTGTCGCTCTTCACGTCTCGCTCTACTAGCGATGCTCTTTGCGATCTCCCGCGGGGTGAGCTCTAACCCCTCACAAAGCTTCTCCGGAGCTAAGCACAATCTTCTTGCTTGCTTCACGGAGCCACAAGCCACCAAGCCGTCTAGGAGGTGGCAACCTCCAAGAGTAACAAGCACCAACGGCTTGCAACACGATCACCTAGTGCCACTCGATGCAATCTCACAATGCAACGCACTAGAATCACTCACTATCAATCAATCGGATGTGCACTAAGCAAGTGAGTGAGTGGGAGGGCTTCCAAGCACACCTACACAAGCCACACAGGCCCAAGGGTGCTCCACTAGTCGGCCAAGGCCGCCAAGTGCTTGGATTTATAGCCCTCAAGCGAATAGAGCCGTTGCCCTCTCAAACCGGCCGTCGGACTGAGCGTCGGACGCTCAGCCGCGCCACCGTCAGACCAATGTCCACGGTCCGACGCTCCCGATAGCCGCCACGTGTCACTAGCCGTTTGAAGTCGAACGTTGGATCACAATGGCTAACTTCCCGCGCTTCAGCTCACCGTCGGACGGAACACCGTCGGACCAACGAACTCCACGGTCCGACGCTTCCAGAGAGCTCCCCGAGGGCTGAAAACCATCGGACGGTCGTCCGACGCTCGACGTCAGACTAAACCCAAGAGTCCGACGCTCTCAGAGCTCGCCACGTGTCAGCTCTCGCACGATCTGCACCGTCGGACGCTCGGACAAAAGTCCGACGCCCACAAACTTCAGCGTCCGACGCTCACAGACCAACCACCGTCGGACGCACGAGGATGGTCCGACGCTGTCACTGCAGACAGCGTCCGACGCTCGCACTCAACAGCACAGAGGCTAGGGTTTACCGTCGGACTGAACGCAATAGTCTGACGCTCACCCAAGCCAGCGTCCGACGCTCTTTTTGAGCTCCTCTCAACTCCAAACATCACCACCTTTGCAAGTGTGCTAACACCACCAAGTGTACACCTCATGTGCATGTGTGTTAGCTTTTCACAAACATTTTTCAAAGGATTTTTCACGCTTTTCATCACGCCACTCGATCCTAGCAACGTATGCAAGTTAGATCACTCAAGTGGCACTAGATGACCGATATGCAAACAAGTTTGCCCCTCTTGATAGTACGGCCATCTATCCTAAATCCGGTCAAGCACTTCTCTACTCAACCTTAGACCGGTGAAATGGAAATGCCCTAAGTTATACCTTTGCCTTGCGCTTTCCATTTTGATCACCGTCTTCATCACCGTCTCCGACACCATCGATGCCGATGCAACACATGCACCAACACCTCATGAATGATATGATCCACTTCATATCATCATGTGGCTTTTGATTCATCGATCCTTGACTTGCTTGCTCTTCACCGTTGCGTTGGTCCATCGGCGCCAAGCCATCACCCGACTTGCCCTTCACACTTGCAACCGGTCCGTCGACGTGAAGCCTCGTCTTGATCTTCTCCACCTAGCCACACGACTCCATGTCATGTCTCATGCGTTTAGCTCCTTCATCTCCATATGTGTGAGCTAAGCAACACTCAACACGCCATATCCACTTTCATGGCATAGTTGCTCACACACATGTACCTATGGACTAATCACCTGTGTAATCAACACTTAGACACATATTAGTCCACCTAAATTGTCACTCAATTACCAAAACCAAACAAGGACCTTTCAACGATTCCACGCAGAACTGTACACTTAATTCACCTGCAACAAGGGTTAACAAACCCTGAGTACATGGGGTACTCCGCAAGACTTACCCGACTAAAGAAAAAGGGAATGAGACCTAGGAATGCAAGCTGAGGGGAGTCAAGGTAAGGCTTTAGCAAGAGTCAAAGTATTTTACGGAAAAGCGGTACTAATCTTTAATCCTACTTTCAATATTTTAACTCAGTATTATTTTAATCAGTAACCATAGATCTCAGTTCTTTCACATGCATTCTTCAATTCTAATTATTTATTTATTCTCAAAAACATCCTAATTCTGAACCACTTTCCAATTATAAGTCAAAGGATCAAGTCTCCATATCCGAAGAGCAATGATGATTTGAATCGATTAGTACTCAGCTGGGGATCCCTATCCACACTGCAAATGTAGCACCTAAGCTTGCATATGCCAACCCCGTCTACCACGGCTTTTCCAACCCCTGAACCGGTCCTGTGCCACCCGAGAGCACAGTACTCCTCTCGTCTCCAGGCACGCCGGCCATGAGGGTACACGCTACTCTCGCCATCTATCCACTCCCAGTGCGTGGTTGTCAGTTCAAGCAGTGGAGCCACCGGAGATAGGGCTTTCCGTAGTATGTGGCTAGTTGCAAAGTCTCGATCATAGCGGGCCTACAACGGACGGTCCCTAATTCTTTTTCCATCGGTAACCATGCATTGCGACTCTAATCCAAGTACAAGGCAGCCAAACGGTTTTTAAATCCCTACCCGCCGGCGACAAAGCATTGGGACTCTAACCCAAGTGTTCAACCGCCGAGCGGACAGTTCCCTTTTCCGTCGGTGGTCAAACATTGGGACTCTAACCCAAGTGATACAACCACCGAACGAAAAATCCCTTCCCGTCTGTAGCAATGCACTTGCCAAGTGCACAACCGCCGAATAGAATTATTTTCATTTCCCTTTTTTCATGAATTATCAATAGTATATCACCATACTCAGAAAATAGCATTTTGAGCAAAACTAAATTAGTTAAGCAGGGCTAAGCATTTTTCAAACATTTTCATTTTAAATCAGGTTTGAAGGAGAGTATTTCAGTGGTCAAGGGTGATAATGCATCAATTGGGTTATCACACAACTCATATCAACTTAATGCAATAGATTGACTCAAGTTATAAACTTTTGTAAATCACAAGGAAGGGGCTGAATGCACCGGGGCTTACCTATTGCTTAGAGCCGATAGAACCCTGAAGTCAATCATCGAGAAAGATCCATGTCCACCGAGTGAAGACCTTACTCGGGACTTACTTCAGATAATAATTTTCCTCGTGTTCACTACACGAAATGAAAATGTATGCTTAACATGATGCGAGATGCATGTCATGAAAAATAGAACAAACATTTACTTGACAACCTTGAGTACAATTTTCCTTCATGATAAAGTTGCAAGCCAACGAAACCAACTATCGATTATTACTTAAAATTTTATTTTAACAGTCATAGAAAGCCGCTGAATAGCTCTACAATTACCACTTAGGCTACCACGATGAGCTCAACCTCGGTGCCTAGGGTAATTAGGGTGAATGACTCAAGGTCATCAATCAATCCAAAAATCACGCAAAGCTACAAGTGATTATGGTTTTTATTTATTTTATTATGCGATTAATCAAACATTAAATAACAAAAAGTAAACTATTTCCAATTGAGCCCAAACCTTTTCAACAGATAGTTAATACCCTAAAACAATACCATATTAAATTTCATGATTTTTGGGTGAGTGTAGGATTTATTAAAATTCATCAAATTTGCCTTTCTTAATTAAAAGACTGATTTTTACTTCCTGCTGAAGGTGCCCAACTTCATCATTTAATATTTTTATTAAATACTACACACCTCAAAGAGCATACATAATTATTTTCATAATTTTTGACACAGCAGATTAATTCCCACAAAAATAACAAGTTACACTACTATTCATATTATCAAAAATGGAAAATACAAGTTAATTCGCAAATAAAAATAGAAACAGCCACGGCCCGAGTCGGCCCAGCTCAGCACAGGTCGGCCCACTTGGCCTGCCTGAGCCGAGCCTCGGCTATTTAACCAAAACCCCCTCCATATTTCCGAACCTTAATCCGCACCCCACCGGCTACTATTCATTTGTCACCAGGATTTCACTTGACCCCCTGAACCTTATCGAATTCTCACGCTCCAGTCCCTGAATCTCCTCTCCTGCGCTGACCGACGTGACGGCGGCGGTTGAATGCCCGGTACGTCGCCGGTGAGGCCTCTGGCGAGACGGGGAGCATTTCCCTACGTATCCCGAGACCTCGCGCATCCACTAAGGTAGTTGTTTAGCTAGCTCAGGGTTTAGGGTGCCCCCAACCACGACTACAGCGGCACGGCCTCGCTCCAACGAGGCGGAGCTCGCTGGAGACGAGACCTCCAGCCACGCTAGACGACTCTACACAATTCTGAACTCATCCCAAATTTACCCAAGGGTTTGTTACAATGATAAAGACCTTAAATAAACATGCACACGTCCCCGGCGGCCGCCACAGCCCTGTGCACGCCAGCGTAACGTGTTCCGTCCAACTACGGTCGGTAGCATTAAAGAAAAAGAGCTAAATAGCTCGAGTATCACCTCGAGTCGAATCAGCCAGCTAGTTGGGATCGAGACGGTGCAGAACAGAAGGATTATCGACGGTGGCGGATGCGGTGGGGAGCTCCGACGAAAAAAGCCACGTTCCGGCGAACCCTGAAGACCATTAGGCAAACCACCTAGCGCATGAGTTTCGCTAGACCAAGGGAAACGTGGAACAAAATATAGGAGGGAGAGTGCGTCACCGGATGAAGCCAGTCATGTGAACCGAGCCACGGCGGCACTCTCGCCGGCCGCGGGGAAGAAGAATCCCGTCCAGGCGATACAGGCGACGAAAGACAGCGTGAGCAGATCCAATCGACGCGCACGAAGACGACGAAACTACACACGAGATGGAGAAGGTGGAGATGAAACTGTGCCTGCGAATTTCGCTCCCAACCGGAAGTTCGTCGGCGGTGGCATGGAGACAGAAAGGCAAAAAGGAGTTGGGCGAGGCTTCTTATAAGGGAAACGACGAGCTCTGGACAAGACTGTGGCCCCCCACGATCTCAGCGTCGACGGCGACAGACCCCTACCGGCCCCTGGGCTGTGCTGGCGTGCGGCGCGGCACGCGCGCCCTGCCCGCGACAGAGCACAGGACCGGACCCCCCTGCCGTGTATAGTAGCAGCGAGACCCCTTTTTGACTTGTGGGCTAAATTACTCCTGATTTCATTAAGTAACTCCAAAAATTTCCAAAATAAAAGTTGTGGCCAATTTCATGATGAACATCTTTGATTTTTGACCCACATCCAAATTTTGAATATTTTTGAAATTATGAAAAAGGGGGTAAAACTTCATTTTGAATCTTATTTCAAATCCAGTTAAATTCTTTAAATTTCTCTCAATAAGTTGAAAATATGTAAATATAAAAGTTGTTCTATTTGTCAAGCTCTACAACTTTCATTAATAGAGTTTGTTCAGATTCTTGAAATAGCATTTCAAATTTAAATTTTGAAACACTCATTAGGGTTTATTTTGAAATCTCACTGCATAACTTCAAAATCCCCAAATATAAAAGTTGTTCATCTTGAAAAGCCTTACAACATTCATTAAAGGAGTTTGTCCAAATTTTTGGTAGTTCCTGAAATGGAATTTTAAATTTGAATTAAGAAACACTTATTGAGGTTTAATTTAAATTTCCACTAGAACACTTCAAAATCTCCAAAAATGAAAGTTGTTCTATTTTCAAAGACATACAACTTTGATTAAAGCACCTTCACTAGATTCTTGCTAGTTTTTGAATTTGAATTTCAAATCTAAACTTTAAAGTATAGATTAAAGTTTTATTTGAAATTATTTTTAATAACTTCAAAATTGTCCAAAATAGAAGTTGCTCATCTTTTAAAGATCTACAACTTTTGTTTAAGGCTCAACCCCTAATTCTATTTATTTTTTGAATTAAGATTTTAGGTCCTATTTGGGGTTTATGAATAAATTTTCTTTTTAAATTTTTAAATGGCTCTAGAGAAATGCACATAAACAAGCATTTTAACTACACAATCACTCTAAGGCACCTGTGCACAATCATATGTAGAAATAAAATTATTTTAGTGATGCATAGTAATAATGAGTTTATGCGGGATGCTTTGCATGCAATCATGATAACATGACAGATTTTAGTTATCGTAACACCAGGGGTGTTACAGAAGAATTATAAAGCAAGAGACCCAGAATTAGCCAAATATCTCTAATATTTAAGAGATCAAGAGAAATACTTTGAAGGATTGATAGTCAAGAACATTTCAAGAAATGACAACTCCGAAGCAGACGAATTAGCAAAGGCAACAGCTCAAAAGACAACTTTACCACATGACGTCTTTTATCAAGTATTAAGCCAAGCCTCGATCAAAACAAAACCAGAACCACCAAGAGAAGTTCATCTAATAGAAAGCGAAGACTAGAGGGCACCAATCATGGCCTACCTCCACAGTCACTACGAACCAGAAGATGAAACGGATGACATCAGGATGAAACATAAAACAAGAAAGTATCTAATCCTTGATAATCAATTATATAAGCAAGGATTATGCCAACCACTGTTAAAATACATATCAAAGGAAGAAGGTAAAATCCTGTTGCAAGAAATCCACGAGGGGATATGTGGAACTCATCAAGGGCCAAGAAGCATCGCTGGAAAAGCATTTCGCCAAGGATTTTACTGGCCAACAGCACAAATTGACAGCAAAGAAATTATCAAAAAGTGCCACAACTATCAAGTTTCAGCAAGCAAGTCAAAGAACCCATCAACAAATCTCAAAACCATTGATCCAACTTGGCCACTCGCAAGATGGGGAATAGACATAATCGGAAAGTTGCCAACTGCTCAAGGAAACTTGCAATATGCAGTAGTAGCAGTAGAATATTTCATAAAATGGATCGAAGACAAACCAATAACAAACATGTCTTCGCAAACAATGAAGAAATTTTTATGGCAAAACATAATTTACAGATTTGGAGTTCCAAGACATATAACTGTAGACAATGGAACACAGTTCGACAGCGAAGACTTCAAATCTTATTGCTAGTACTTGGGAATTGAGTTATGTTTCGCATCAGTCAGACATCCAAAGTCAACCGGAGCTGTTGAAAGAGCTAATGGAATCATATGCACTGGAATCTCGAAATGTCTCGTGGAACTAGCCAAAGGAAAATGGGTTGATGAATTACCAAAAGTAATTTAGACTCACAACACAAGTGTCTCAAGATCAACAGGTTTCACCCCATTCAGACTTCTATATGGAGAAGAAGCAATGACTCCGGAAGAAATCAAATTTCAAGGTCCAAGAACAAATGTTCAACCAATACAAGAAGAAGATTTAGCAACAATCAAAAATTTACTCGAAGAGGAAAGACTACAAGCAGCACAAAATCTCTCAAAGTATCAAGACGAAACAAGAAAGTGGTACAACAAGAAAGTAAAACCAACTAAAATATGTCTGGGAGACTTCGTCTTAAAAAGGAAGAAAAACAAAGATACTATGGGAAAGTTCCAGCAGAAATGGGAAGGACCATATCTGGTCAAACAAAGTTTTAGGCCAGAATCTTTTCATCTGGCAGATATGAAAGGGAACAAGCTAAATCACACATGGAATGCCGAGGAGCTTCGCAAGTACTACCCCTAGAAGAAATTTTCATTTTTCACACTTTCTTTTAATGTCGTTTTACTTTTCAATAAAATGTAAAAAGAGCTGCACTCTTTTTCCACTCAGGGGAAAACCCTTCACAGGGCAAGTGGTTTTTTAACGAGACAGTCTCCATCTGTAATTCTCATATCATATAAATGAGAATCTCCCATTTTCCCCAAACAACCGAAGATTTAGACAAGATCACATCAATATCGGTGAAACAAAAAATCCTAGGTATTGTTAAATATCGAAATATCCTCAACATCCAACTATTACCTAGACAACGCAATAAGCGAAAGCTGACTTCATTAAAGCGATCAGCAATTCAATCCACAAAAGTGGAAAAAGAGCTGTCCTAAGGGATAAGCGGAAGCTGACTTCATTAAGGCGATCAGTAATTCAATCCACAAAAGTGGAAAAAGAGCTGTCCTAAGGGATAAGCAGAAGCTGACTTCGCTAAGGTGATCAGCAACTAAATCCACAAAAAGTGGAAAAGAGAAGCAAAGTTGACTTTGCTAAGTCAAAAACTTGTTTCAAAAAAGGGACAAGTTTCCGCGTCAACTTCGCCAAAAAAGAAGGGGACGGCGTTTTTTCCATTCAAAAACTTGTTTCAAAAAAGGGGACAAGTTTCTGCGTCAATTTCGCTAAAAAAGAAGGGGGACGACGTTTTTTCCATTCAAAAACTTGTTTCGAAAAAGGGACAAGCTTCCGCGTTGACTTCGCTAAAAAAGACGGGGGACAACGTTTTTTTCCAATCAAAAGCCTCTCTAAAAAAAGATAGATAGCGCCCCCTTCCCAAATAGGCGCCACGCAAAAATATCATTACATCAAAATTGCCAAAAATTAAAAATCTTCCGAAGCTACAACACTTGCAGCTTCATCAACTAGATTATTCACGACTTCGTCCAACATTCTATTAAGCTTCGCTCAAAGAAAATCTTTCGAAAAAGGGAAAGAAGGATCGCCGGAGCTACAAGATTGGAAAGACAACTAATCACAATTACAAGTCAAGTCTTCATCATAAAATTCACATGACAAATACACTTTCCCAACCAACCTCTGAGACTGTGTCAAAAATAATTCGATTTTTGAAATCGATCTTATTTAAATCCTCAAAATCGCCAGGCACGTAAATTTCTAGGAAGACAAAACAAGCGAAACCCTTTAAGAATTTCTGACAAAGAAAAACCCTTTTCTATCATCGATAATATCTATTAAATGCCTTACTATTGAGATAATGTTCAAAAGAAGCAGAAGGGTTATCTGTCGCAAATTTCCAACCATAATGATAGATCAACGAAAACATTGTCATTCAACATCAACAGGGCCATAACCTCAATCATACCCTGAAGTTCACAACACAACACCACTAAGATTTAAAACATAATAATTACAGACTTCTTAAGTTCTAAAAATGAAACTAGATCGGATGATCACGAACTGAATCATCAGCCTTCGCTCTTTCAACAGCTGTCTTCTCTGCTTTCTCAACACGAGCGTTCGCAGCAGCAGCAGCTTCCTCAATCTTCTAAAAAAGAGAAAGGCAAAGAAAAATTAAAAAATCAGATCAGTCGAACACCTTCTCTTACGAAAGAAGGAAAAAGGAAATAATACAAAGAATGATGAGAACCTTTTCAACTCGAGCCTTCACCTTCATCATATCATAATCTCTACCTCCACCATTCCAATACTCATTAAAAAATTTCTGACCAAGCACATTTGTCCTGGCATTAATCTTGCTAAGCGCCTCAACAGATGGAAACTTATATTCATCTTTCAGCATATCTTCATAAAGAGGATCTCCGGATTCTTTCATCAAATAAAAAATCGTCCGGGTGGCATACATGAAACTAAAATCTGAAGTCGTCTGCAACACCATAGGCAAATCTTCATATTGCCGACACAACCAGCTAAAGAAAGGTGCATAATCTCCGACCTCCCAATCAGCCTCTCCGGGCTTCGCGCCAAATTTTTCATAACATGCCCTGCAAAGTTCCCAAACACGGGAAGCAGTAGCATGGAAATATTCATTTTTCTCCTTCAACTTTTTCTGAAGATAATTAACTTCTCTAGCAGAATTTCCAAGCGCAGTCTCAACTTTAGAAAGTTCCTCAGTTCTATTATGAAGAGAGACAGAAACATTCAATAGATTGGCTTCCAATTTTTGATAATCTTCAACTACAGAAATTCTTTCTTTCTCTTTTTCTGCAAGTTGGGACTTCAAGCTATCAATCTCTTCAAGCATCTTTCTCTCGCGAAGAGCAAAGGCCTCTTCACGCAATTCAAGATTCCGGCGGAGACCCCTCTGAAGAAGTGCATTCTGATAAAAAGAAGGAAAGAATGAGATATTAAGAAAATTTAAAGAAGAGAGGAGGAAAGGGAGAGAAGATTCAGAAATCACGAGCATACCTTGTAAGCCAGCGCAACTGCAGCATCCTCAAGCTCAAGAGTGGATTTCTTAGCCAACTCCTCCTCAACGTCAGGAACTGAGAATGTTTTGTCAATACATTCAGACAGTTTAAGTTCCGAAGACTTCGGAAGCATTAGGATCTTGTCTAAACCAATACCCATGAATTTAAAAGCATCTAGTTCCACACTTTCGCGATGACAAAAATCGAGACAACGGTCCAATGAATCCTTAGAAATATCTTGGACATTCGGTCGCGAAGTCGTGGGAGGAGTTGGAGGATCTTCAGCTACACCTTTTGACTTGGACAAGTTCTTAGTTGTTTCTTTTTGAGAAGAAGAACCAGGGAATACAACATCTGAAAAATAAAAAACAAAGAAAACTGATCAGAGAAAATAATAATAATAACAAAACAATGAAGCAAAAAGTGACATACCAGTTGAAACTCTTTTTTCTTCTGAAGATCAATCTTTTCACCAGAAGAAACATTCACCAAAGATTGAGATAAGCGAGTAATTCTCACATTCTTAGCATCTTCATCAAAAAAAGTCCTCATCTAAATCATCAAAATAGACATCGGCACAAATAGTACCCTTTCGAGAAGAAGCTCCAGACTTCGTAGCAGCCGAAGACAAAACTCTTTCAGAAGCAGAAACTGGAGGATTACCACCTTCAGTAACTGGAGCTTCACCTTCAGTAACTAGAGCTTCATCTTCGCGAACATGTGAAGTCGAATCTGCAATCATATCATTGAGCAAAGGTCTAGGGGAACAAGGAGAAAAACTTTTAAAAGTTTCAAACTCCCCCATTACAAAATCACCCCTTAGAGGTCTATGAGTGATAAAACGAGGAGAAGAAGCCCGGGCTGTCTCTGGTGAACCAACAATATCAATCTCACCTTCTACGTCGAGACCACAACCACCACCTCCGAGACCAAACAAAGTTTGGGGCGGAAGAGGCCCAGCAATATTGCCAACCATAACATTTAAAAGCTGTTCATCAACAACCAAAGGTTTCACAATATCAAAAGCCTGTAAAAAGTCACCAAGCGGAGTCAGAGGAGAAGGCAAACTGCTCGAACAAAAGACTTCAGCAAAAACTCTCACCTCTTGACTGATGTTAAGAGCTTCGATATCAGTTTCAACATTAGCATGACCTCCCCCAGAGGTCGCACCCAAAACTTGGTCTTCTTCTTCATCAGAAAGGACAAGAACTTCATTATCTCGCTTCTTCTTCTTTGAAATCTTCTTAGCGATCAGCGGGGTGCTTGAAGTCGGTGCACCTTTCCTCTTACGAGTAGTCTTCTCTAAGCTGGGTTTTCCTCCACGACTATACAAAGGTGGAGCCCTTGGCCCATATTCAATTTGCGCAACTTCAAAAATACGATTCAAACGTTGATAGTCAGACCCAATCAACTTCAGAATCGTATCATTTTCCGACTTGTACTGCTTCCCGAAAAAATCACAAACTCTGAGTTCTACCCCTTTAACAAACTTCGCATCAGAGTCAAACCTTTTAGGACGAACAGTTTCAAAATCTGGAAACAAATATTTTTTATTCTTAACCGACTTTACATGGAAGCGAAGTGGTTCCCAACCTTTTCTCATCGGCCAAACTCTAGCAGCTATCTACTCTTCGCACAAATCACGAGCAGACTGAACAGAAGCAACAAGTTTATAAGCTCTCTCACAATCTTTTGAGACTTGGTTCCTTTCCAAAGCAGGCTTACACTCAAAAGTGAACCGAACAAGCTTCGAAGCAAGAGGAAACTTCTTAACAATTCTTCCCTTATCATTTTTCTCTTCGATCATGGGAACCTTGTGATAAAACCACTGCCTCGACCAGTTCTCAGGCCACTTGTTACGCGAAGTCGGAGGAATTTGGACGGCACCTCGAGCAGCTTTAAAGCTACTACAAGCAAAATTTGAAATAATCTTCTTATCCTTAACCATCTGACTCTTGAATTGAGTATGCATCTCATGCAACTTACAGAAGGCAGCAATATCAGGCTTCGCGTGCTGAGATTTCACAGCCCAAATGAAAAGGGCAATCTTGCAGACACCATTTGGAGTCAAATGATGCATCCCTATATTGTAAGCACGAAAAATATCTTCAACCAAATCGTCAACAGGGAATCGAAGTCCAGCAGTGAAAAGATCTCTGAAGACTATACATTCATCCTCATGAGGATTCGGGACAACCTCATCTTTGAGAAGACGAACAAAATCTTTATCCAGAATGTTACGATCATAGAAAGACTGCAATTCCTCTTCAGTAATCAAAGACTTCTCAAACTTGAAAGAGCGCGTTTCATCCGCAACCAACTCTGACTCAGACGCAGAGACATCACCAAGGGAGTCTCCCGTGCCCTCGGAATTTGTAGCAGACATCTCCAGAGAATTATCACCCGACTTTTGATCCAAGTCAAAAAGATCACGTTCCATGGAAACTTGAAAAGATCAGATAAATAAACTTGCAAAAACGACAACCAAGGGGAGAGAAAGACACGAAAAAGAAACCTTGAAAACGTGAAGCAAAGAAGCAACGAAGCCAAAGATCGACTTCGCGTCTAAGCACAAGGCCGCAGAGTCTCAGTACTTCTCAGAAACGGACAGAGCGGGAGGACCCCATCTTCGCCTCTATAGAGGAGCGCTGGTCAAAGCAAAAACTGACGGTCAAACTACCAAAACAAAGCTCGGCCAAAATAAACTCCGAAGTCCGGGGACGGCGTTTGGAAGGCTCAGTAACAAAATCAAACTTCGCGGGATTCAGATCTTCGGAGTAGGCCTTCGCCCGTGAGGGGCTGCTGTTGGGGATTTCTACTTCGAACCAAACTTAGTCCCCGGCTTCGTAGGAAAGATCGACTTCACGATGGAGAGACGCGAAGATGAAGAGGTGTGAGCGAAGTTGACTTCGCTCGATGGAAGATGCCTGGGAAAGAAGAGCAACACTCATCAAAGACAAGTAGATACCGAAAGAAAACCTTCGCTGAGACATATAGCGAAGCTAAAATAGAATAGAGAGAACATATTGTAATAGCCCCGAAGTGTGAAAAGACAAACTTCGCCTAGTACGTAAACATGAAAGTTGTAATAGTCGAATAGGGGTAAAACGGTCTTTAAGCCCGAGATAGCGGAGATCAGAACCCTATAAATATGCCCCTCTAACATGTACAGTGACAGGGACAATAAAGTTACTTTACACGTGAGCGATTCAGCCACGTGGATTCTCATTTCTCGTGTACAATAATTGTCCCCAACAGTAGGGGTATAATTAAATCTACTTTGCTGGATATGTCCCATGATTTCTTTGAAGGAAAACTTCATCTTTTTAGTGTAAACTTCAGGACTGCTAAACTGTTAAGAAGCTGTCACATTTCCACAAAAAGATCAACTGATTACTTAACGTGAGTTTTAAAATCTTCACCAAAGTTGAACCAAATAGGATAAACAAGGTAGCAGAGATGGTGGTACTGGTCCGACCATGATAGATGGCCTTCCTAGTTCCTACCCAGTAGGAATATTTTGCAAGGCATCATAATCCTTCGTGAAACAATTCTAAATTAATGCCATCACGTTTACAAATTGGCTGCGCTTCAGCTAAAAGCAGCGGCTGCAAGCCTCTTCAGAAGGCACTGTAGGCTGTAGCAGCAGCGGCAGCAAAAATGGCTGCTGCAGCCGCTGATTTAGTGCAGCCGAACAGGTGAATCCATCAGTTTGTTTTCAGAACAAACCAAAACACTATGGGGGAATGTAGTTTGTTGAAGAGTTTGAGTTTATCTCCAAACTTTACTTGGTTTTTGTAAGTGTGAAGCCAACCGGAGGTTGGATCTATATAATAATCCATGGCTGGTGCAAAACTTTTGCAAAAAACGAAATAATTTTTTTCTTTTTTTTATTAAAAAAGGAGGTTTGGTACCCTCTTATTCGAAAAAAGCTTGGAAATCAACCACCCAACAAATACTCTCCAAATCCAAACAGAAGACTGGCGGGGAGGGGATATATGAAACATCAGATAAAGAAAATTGTAATAAGTTTCAGGGTTCGCCTAGACTTGCAAACAGCAAGATTAGACTTGGGAATTAAAAAGATTGCATGCATGTGTCTGCAAATTAAAACCCCTAAACCGACGACGAATGTTTGCATACTACTACTCCATCCAAGTTTAATGTCAAACAACAACTAACCAGAATAACAATAAATTAAAAGGGGTGCAGATCGATCGTCGATCCATGCATATGGAGTTGGATCGCACGAACCTAGCCAGCCACCACGGCTACCTAGGCTCGTTTATTTATTTCAGCAACGAACTCTCCACTCCACAGGCTCGACCATCATTTATTCAGGGCACACTTGTTGATCGACGAACAGCAGCGACTGGGCAAGCACATCAGAAGAATGGCGCCCTCGCCGGCGCTGCCTGCTTCCGTGGCCGCCTACGGAACGACACGTTCTGATTTGCGGCCGGCGGTGTCGGTGGCGGCGGTGGCTCAGGTATCTCATGCTCAGATTCAGGGTCAGACAGATCCTCAGGAGCTGATGCATGAGCCATATTCACTTGGAGGCTCCTGTAGCGGTCCTCAGCTTCGGGCCCCGAGAAGTCGTCTGGCGATATACCAAGATTCTCCTGATCGATAATAAGAGACATTAGAACTGATATATTAACATATACTCCATCTATCCCAAAAAGAATCACGTTTTTTTACTAGTCTCGTTTGACCGTTCATTTTGTTCATTTTTTTATTTCAATTGCAAAATAAATAAGTAAAGTATCTCTATTGATAAGTCATTATAAGATGAATATTTTTTAGGATAGAGGGAGTATGTACATGGGACACATTTGCTTGTTTTATCTTTACAACTAGAAAGAATGGGATGCAATCGCCACCGGCAGACTCACGCCCGCCCCCTGCGAGAAAAAAAAACCCGGCGCTCCCCGCCCCCGTCCCCGTCATCGTTTTTGTCCCGCTACTCCACCTCACACGTGCGCTAATCCCTCCCCTCTACGCGCTAATCACGGCCTCGCGCATCCTCGCGCGACGCCAGATCTAGAACCCGGATGTTGACGGGCTCCTGGCACCCGGTGCTCGCCACTGGCAGGAGGAGAGCGGCCGCAGCTGCGCGTCTGCTGGCTCCGTCGCGGCCCTCCTCCCCTCTCCTGGTGCCTAGAGGAAGCGTGCGTGCGGCGGAGAGGTCGACACGGTGCAGCCGCAGAAGCGGCGGCTCCACGGCGCTCGACCTCGGGCAAGGCCTCTCCTCGCCGGCGCCGCCCCCCACGCCCTTGCCTGCCTGCACCAGTGCACTCCGATAGATCATGGACCATGGCATCTTCCACGCCTTGGAGCACCTCGTGCAGACCGGCGAGGTCCCGTAGCAGGAGGAGGCGCCAGCTGCCGCACCGACGCGGGGTCGCCGCACGCACACGATGAGGGGGCCGCGGCTCGCATGCCTCGGAGGCGCTTGGCGTGGGCCCGTCCACCTCGTGATCCATGACTCTGCGCTCGCGGCCGGGTTCGCATTCGCATCGGCCCACCCGGGGGCAGTCCGGAGCGTGAGGCTGGTTGACGCCGCTACGTCTCTGCTGGTGTTCCCCGTGCATATTCCACTGGCTGGCTAATTAAAGAGCTAATTTCAAGATACTAAGATTTGCTACTTTAATTCTTTGCAGGTTCTGATATTTGAACTTCGAATTGTTGGAAATTAAAGATGATTTTTTTTTTTTAGCAACGGTTTGGAAGTTCAGTGTTTCCAACTTGACTGGTATAGTTCAGTGCTTCCAACATGCCCGTCACCAGGGAGCGGAAGCTCAACCCGTATCTGCAGGAATAGCTCCCCAAGCCATGTACACATATTGATCTATCTACCTCCTCCACTTCTTTGTTGCCTGTATGATGATTGTTGTGGCATTGATTTTTTTGGTCCCATGCAGATCTCACGAGAGCTCTGGAGCTAGGGGGTGGACCCGATCGGTGCAACCCCAGCGGCATGACCGTGCTTCAGCAGCACGCCGCCTTATTCGACTGTGCAAAGGCGATGACATCATCTTCCCCTCTAGGACTCGGAGAAGATTCAATGTACGTGGCCGACTGATTAACAATTCTGATTGTTCTAAATATGTGTGTGATCCTCATCCAATCATCAGCAGCAGCAGCACACATATAGTTTGGTCTTCCTTTTCCAGGACGTCGGCATCATGGTCACAGTGAACGTTGTTGATCGATCACTTGGAGATGGCGGGATGTGCTAGCGCAGCGTGCTTCACTGACGATCCCACCCAGAGTCTATGCTGACTACTGAAGCCACTCTACATCACGTCAAACTTCTTAGAGCTGTCGCTGGACTTCCTGGCCGATGTCGATTCCTAAAGCCCATCCCCGCCATCTACACCAGCTTAATTACGTAAACATAAATCTTAACCGAACTCAAGAACAGAAAGGTGTGCAGGATGCCTCTTCTTTGTGTAGATGAAAATTGTGTTGGGGGTAGCATTGGTGGAAAACAAGGTTTTTCAATCTTGCATACCCTTTTATACATGTTCCTCATGATTTTTTTTTTCCAATTTTAGAGGATGGAGGGTGTACTTGCAGGAACATTGTTTTTGCACAGCCAATTGTGAGTACCTCTATGTAAGAACTCAGGATCAATGTTACACAGTTTGTCATATCTCCATTTCTTTTTACACCTCTGTTTTCTAACTTCCTAATAAAAACATGTAAGCATGTTTATTATGCTTCGTTCTTGTGACTACCATCCTGATTTATTAAAACAAAAGGTGTAGGAAATTACAGAAATAGAAAGAACAAACAAGAAGAAACAGAAGATGGTCTAGGAGTATATATACTTGCGGTGACATTACAGTTGCATACTTGGAGGAAGAAACAGAAGATTGAACTGTTCTAGAAAAAATCGCTGTCTACCAGTGAGCAAACAAAGAGGTGCTATCTTTTACTACTTTGGGAGGAGGGGGGGGGGGGGGGGGGGGGGGGGGGGGATTGCTGAGTTGAAGGTTGGGTTTCAGCTGCAAGTTATCAGCTCAAGCTTGTTCCATAGCTTTGTGATTTGTTGAACTCTCTGTCGCACTTGCTATTACCTAGCTTTTCAGATTGCAGACAATGATGGATCAAGAAAAAGATATTTAGAATATTTTCTTGAGCTCTAGGAAATCAAGGGAGAGATTTCATGGGCATGCTGGTCAAATGCTCACTTATGTATTGAATTTTTTGTCTATAGAATTTAGATCCATTTATGATACAATATGTGCTCTATTTATTTTTGTATAACTGCAGTGTTGAGGCAAATTTACCCTGCCCAAGGCCCAACTAGAACAAATAAAGAGTACATGTTCAAACTTGAACTTGTGTGTGGATGCATTAAAGTGACTATATATATGTCTGGATTTCAATTCACTGTGGTATATGAATTTCAGGCTATGGTACCTAAGAGCACATATAAATCTGAAAGAAATGATCTCATTGTCAGAAGTTTTGAAAGAAAATTGACTTTTGATTTCATTCTCACACAGTTTCAGTATCGTGACATTATTTTGTTCCCGTTGCAACGCACGAGCACTCAACTAGTATATATTGAATTAGTGGAGAAAGTTAAGCATCATTTACTTATCGTTCTTTAATGTGAGAAATGACCGGTGTGTGTATGCAAAAGGTATGAAAAAAACACACAATGCAATGATCTCCAAACAACAACTAGAACTATAACTGGATCAAATGGTCATAATCAATATATGCATTAGAGTTTGCTAAAGAGAAAATCAGAAGATGCATACCTGGCAGACAACGGAGCAGAATAAGTTTGGAGTGCTACGGAGCCAGGTCCTACAGGTTATGCAGCGAGGTGTCCCTGCCTGAGGCCTGAAATACTTGGACCTATTCATGGGCCTCAGGTGCACCACCTTTCTTGCATTGATAACATATGTCTACAAATTATGCACAAGGAATTCATTCATATTATAAAGTCTATACATGCATATTGACTTGAGTCCACAAGCTTCAACTTATATCATCATATATTATACCTGTATCCTGGAGACGTCGATGCCGAGGTCGAACATGTCGGTAGCATGGACAACAGAGCGGTAGACGTAGCGGCGGATCTTGAGGTTGTGGTGGCCAGGCATGTGGTGTGAGCAGCGAGGGCAGTTCAGGTCGAAGCACTTGACGCAGAACACGCACAGGTCCGCCCTGTTCATGTGCCCGTGCTCCGGGCATGGATCCCAGAACATGGTCCTCAGCAGCGTATCCAGCCATTCGGGTATCTTCTTCTCCTCCTCCTCGTCCTCCTCTTGCTGCTTCTTCGGCTGCTCATCCTCGAAATCCGACTCCCAGTCCGAATCTGGCTCCGAGTCAGATCCTCCATCATACCCCTTCTCCACGATCTCCTTTCCCTTCTCTTCCTCCGCCACCGTAATCTCCTTTCCCTTTCTCTGTTGCAATGAGTCAATAATCAAACAGTAATATAATTATACAACAAAGATGCATGAGCGATGTATATATCATCATATATAGTATGTGGTTAGGATTAGCTAGGTAGATCAGCTGATCGAATATTGGAGATGTGCATTTGCATTTTTCATATCCCCAATACAAAGGTGTTTGTTATCGAAAAAATAAAAAGGTGTTAGTTCATTGGTGAGATACAAATATACAGATCGATCGAGTACGCAAATAAATCATATACATAGTCGACTGAATGGTCAGGAGCTAGCTAGCCCATGCACGTGCAATTCTCTATTGCAAAGGCTTGAAATATGGCATGGGTACGGTCCGAGGATCACCGCCGTTGTCGTCCTAACTTGCCGGGCAAGTGCAATGAAGCCCACATCCGTTCTTTTTATTCGAGAGAAATGAAGCCCACATCTGCTTTGCCCTTTCGGCTCGATCCATTACCGGCCCAACAAGCCACCCCCGAACCTTTCCTTCTTGCAATTAAGCCCTCTAGACACGGTAAACACCAAACACGAAAACCCCTCATCAGTTGCTGACGTCAGTCAAGCTAATATGGGAGGTGTTGCTTGGACATCCTTTTTTTAGATGACTGTTAATGTCGGAGGTGGGGAGTATCTGACACCACTGAAAATAGTGAAACTATAATATATATTCCTGCTAGCATGGATCAAAGTACAAATAATCACAAAAAGGATTCTCTTAAAACTAGGATGCCATGTCATAACATGCATGGCATGGCATGCCTCTTCCCTCGATCCCCTCTCATCAGTATTATGAATATGAATAGTCAAAACCATCATGATACAGAAATTAGGACCACCTATGGAAACTTATTCAAAAATTAGCTAAAACAACTGATACATGTAATCCTAAATGGATGTTAGGCCATAACCTCACGGCATGGATCCTCCCTTAACTCCTATCGATATCAAAGGATAAATCCATGATGGTCCTGTGGGACTTTATTAAAGAAAAGGTAAAAGAAGTTGCATGGATTGAAAATCAAAAGGTCGTTACGACCTTTATTGTTGCATATGCGCCTCTGATTCGAATTCCGTTACTATCTGAAAAGTCAACATGCACGGACACGATAACGCATAAGGAGCTCTTTCACGACACAATTTAAAGTAATTGGTTACACATGTGTACCACAGTTCACACGTGCACATAAGAAAAAGGGAATCCTGAACTAAATAAACTTAGCAAACAAACATATAAGCTATGATGAATCCGTGGTCTACCAAAATGGGGATGGAAAAAAAGTGAGCTCAGAGGAAGCATAGTAATTTGAGATCTAGATAGAGACCCATGATGACCATGTAAGACTTTATTAAAAAGGTAGGTAAACAAAGCAGCATGGATCAGAAAACCAGAGACCGTTACAACTATTATTGTGGCACACGTGCCTCTGATTCAAATATCCCTTACTATCTGAAACGTAAACATGTACAAACACAATAACGCACAAGAAACGCTTTAACGGCACAATCCAAAGCAATTGGTCACACACGTGTACCACAATTCATACGTCCATAGGAAAAAAAGAGATCTGGAACTAAACTTAGGAAAAACAAACATATAAGTCATGATGAATCTGCAATCTAACAAAATTGGGATGGAAAAAAGTGAGCTAACAGGAAGCATAATAATTTTAGATCTAGATATAGACCATGATGACCATATAAGATTTTATTAAAAATATTAGTTAAACAAAGCAGCACGGATCAAAAAAACCAGAGGCCGTTACAACCATTATTGTGGCACACGTGTCTCTGGTTCAAATATCCCTTACTATCTGAAACGTAAACATGTAAGGACACGATAACGCACGAGAAACGCTTTAACGGCACAATTCAAAAGCAATTGGTTACACACGTGTACTACTATTCATACGTCCATAGGGGACAAAAGGAGATCTTGAACTAAACTTAGGAAAAACAAACATATAAGCCATGAATGAATCTGCAATCTAACAAAATTGGGATGGAAAAAAATCGCTTTGATAAAGCACCAGTAAACAATTCTAGATCTAGACTAGATAGAGACCCTTAGCAAGGGATCGAAAGCTATTGCCTGAATTTGTACAGCACAAACATCGGAGATAGATAAAGATAAATATATATATATATATATGAACCCGCTACCTCATAGCAAACAGTTCCTAACTATGGTAGAATCCAATCTCCATACATTTAGCACGGACAAATTACGATAGAAATTCGCTCTACACACTCATCGATCGATCGAGCAGCTAGCAAAGATGTGTTTCTTGCATATATTACCTTGCTGCGTGAGGTGGAAGAGGAACCTATGCAAGACATGGCGTGGTGGAGAGTGTTCTCACAGCTGACAATCACAGTATGTGGTTAATTCCTCTCCTCGAGAGAGGAATTGAAATCTGGAAATGTAGCACAAGCTCAGCCGCAATGGTTCCAAGGGTTATAAATAGGGAAATTCAGAACGAAGGGGAAGATGTCATTAATTATCAATACTGTAAACCACTACACTAAGTTTTTAACATGGCTTCTGATGTATATCTCGTTTTGTAAAGAATTAATCACGGCCGTCGGTAAATAAAGCTACCTACCAATCCAACGGCGGCCCTCACGCTACACCAAGCTGTGTGCTGTTCCAGCAAGCGAACTCTGACAGCCAGAGAAGATGCCATACATGATCTCTAAGCATTACTGCATTAGGAGGTCACGTTGAGAGTGAGGCAACTTCAAGCTCACGTTGAGCGTGAGCCGTCGTGAGGCAGGCACAACCTCGCCGTTGGCTGCTGCAGACGCTGTTGTGGGTGGTGCCAGCTTAGACGAGCCGGTCAAAACATACGTTTCTACAGCGCTCTACTCATTTAATGTGCTCCTGATGTCAGTGGCGCTACTATTAGCAGAGCGCTAAACTTTCGAAATGGTTAAGTTTTGCCTGGTTTCAATTTGCAGACAGGAATGCAGATGATGATGAGAAGAACAACGTGTCGTTCATTCCGGCTCCTGCAACTGATCCGGGAACCCGCGTTGGCCGCCAGGTGGAGAAATCGGGCGAGAGATGTGCCAAATCTGGGTGAATGGATGCAAAGCATTTATTGAAATTAGATGTGGGATGCCAAATATAAATGAACACTAATCCTAGCTTTTATATTTATTGGAATCAGACTGGACGATATATGACAAAAAAAATCTATGCATGGTAGTTTTCATTTCATTTAGACAATATTATCACTGTGTAGCATTTGGCCGCGTCGTCGTCACCGATGATGAAATGGCGCAGGAAACTGATGACGTGCATGGGAGCGGCGGCGTGGTGCATTAACCGGGTGTAATCTGCGACCGAATTTTTTATTTGTTAGTCCTTTTTTCTAAAAAAATTCACAAATAGACCCCTGAATGTTTCCTTTTTTTTCCTAGACCTTGGGCTTGGCTTCGTAGACATTGGCGCCGAGCTTACACGTCTCATTGCTAGAGACCATGGCGCCTTGGTGGGAAGGCAGCGTCAACATGGTTGTACGCATGGTGGATTGGTGGTGACATGACACTTACATGACTGACGGCTTGATACAGTAGATCTTAGCGTCGAGTTCGGTATCAGGGATCTAGGTGCCGAGATCGCCTGAATAGTGGATCTAGCTTCTTCTTTGCTTTAGTTTTTCCCTTTTGCGCTCTTTGTTCCGTGACCGGCCCGAGCGCCTCCCCGCTAGGCTGTCTTAGCTCCCCGCTCGGACTCTACTGCCTCCACTCTGGCGCTTGCCTCCTCGCCGCGACAACATCCTCCTTGTTGCTTCTTGCACCCCACAAGCCTGCCCCACTGCCTATCAAGCCCTAAGCGGTTGTGGCTACCGCCGCCACTCCACTGCCATCACCTCTTGCCGTTTCCCCACCGCTCCAGCCTCCTAGTTAGCATAGCACATGTTTGTGGACGTGACAGTCAAGTTTGACCATTCAACCGACAAGGTAGAGATAATCTTTTTGAAGTCTGAGGCGATCGGCTGGTTAGGCCGATATGGTCTTGATGCTGGTAGCAGCAACAGTGTAAAGATAATCCCTATAGATGTTGAGTTGTGGTCCAAATTCAAGCATGCACATAATATAGGTCGACTTTGGATGGAGCGAAGCGGAGACCTGTCGCCGGAGGCTTCGGCTTAGATCGTTACCATTTAGAGTTTTCACCTTATATATTATTCTTATAAGCCGCCATTTGGGATGAGAGTTGAGAACATTGTAAATCTCGGTGTTTGTAATCTCACCCAATATAACGAAGTTTTGCTGGCTGGCGTCCGTGGCTTTTTACCGCCTGCTTTGGGAGGGTTTTTCACATTATATTTGTGTCCCCTGTGATTGATATCTTGTTCTTCATCGTTTATTTATCAATTCCAGCACACTGGGTGGTTTTTTTTTTTGCTTGTGAGGCTCATAAGCATATATCGATATAAAACAGAACAAAGACCGTCCACTATAATATACTAGATGATACTCCGCACGTTGCTGCGGAAATTTATAGTCACACATATATTTAAAATATTTGATGAAACATAATACAATCTATTATACACACATACAAATCTCTCAAGGAAATGCGCTAACTTAGTTTTGGCATTCATGGGGATGAAGCCAGCAGCCCCTGCACCTGCAATTTCTCACCGATCCAAAGACTCCATGAAAGCAAGCATCACAGGCAGCCAGCCAGCCAAGAAGTTGTTCGCTCGTTGCCTTCCGATGAATGGATCAACTGTACTTACTGGCATACACTCTCAAACAGAAGGTAGGTTCCATACACAGACTACACTTGTACATTCTTTTTTTCCAAAAGAATAAATATATACATACACACGCTTTAGTCATACGTGACGCCGATCGCCGCCGCCGCCGCTGGCAGTTAGGGGTAGTAGTACTGGTTGTATGCTGCGATGCAACGGCGATGGGTCTGGCTTCTTCTCCTCGTCATCCTCATTGACCTCCATGAGCTGTGCACCATCTTTCTTCTTGCGCATGTCTTTGGTGAGCTTGATGGAGTGGACGCCCTCACTGCTGTCGACGATCTGGTCGTTGCCAACGCTGGCAATGGCCACGGAGTCGATCCCGCCCACGGGCACCACCAGTGCCATAGCCCTCAAGTGCCGCCACCGTTGTGGCCTTTGCGTGCTCCGCAGGCCATGACCGTCTCCGCGACCAACGCCGTTAGCAAAGGGGCCTCCATGGGCGCCACCGCCATCGCAGCCTCCGTGGCCGCTAGCGCCGTCGGTAGAGAGGGGCCTCCACGAGGGCCATAGGCCGCAAAAGCTGCCAGTCACGAGGGGCCTTTGCGAGCACCTCGTTCTCCTCTGTGCGCGCCGGGGCTGCTATGAAAGCATAATAGCATGCCGTGACTACTAAATAACAGATCCACAATGGCAAAACAAATACTGAGCCATGTTTTGGAGGTGATGATTCAGGATGTGTTGGGATTGAGGTTGTCATTGTGTATTATATAGGGGGCCATGGTGATATAGGCATGCAACTTTTAATTCACATGTGAATGTGAATGTGAAGCGTTTGGAAGGAGATGCAACTAGTTTGGTGGGCATCAGTTTCACATAGCATTGCTACCTCTTCATTTCATTGATTGGGCCACTGATCGATTCCAATAAAAACTGGTAGAGAGCACGGGCGCACTGTCATATGAGTACTGCATAGACAACACACTGGAACCTGATGGAAAGGAACAACTGTTCAATTCCTGTAGCACAAATGGAAAGATGAAGTGATCCGTGGTTGTGGTGGGGCCTTTCGATGACGTGGCTTCACGAAAACGCAGAGAAATCTGCTAATGGGTTTTTCCTATTTAGGTATAGTAGATTAACATTGTCATCAACCTAGACCCATAGGTCAGCCTAACAGTGTCTTCTACGTACCCCCTTTCTCTTTTTCTCATGTAAGCCTCTAATCCTCGATAGCCAATTTGGTCTTCACCGATAGAGCCCCACAAACGCCCACCACGATGGAGTCGTCCCTCCCGCCTGTGCATCCCACTGAAACTCTTCAAAGGTACACCCCTTGTCGAAGATGCTCGCCTTGGCTCGCACGACCTCACCAGTGTCGCCTCGCCCATGATGGCCTTACCGGTGTCACCACACCGGTTCATGCGATGATACCAAACGGATCGACTCATGAGAACATGTTGACCAACAAGGACGTAGCCACCCTAGCGGTGGGGTGGGGCGGCCGTCCCAGCTACCGGCGTCGTAACACTAGACCCCCATACCTCCACTTCTCTATCTCCGGCATCCGGCAGAGCGCAACGCGAGGCAGAGCGGCGAGCTGGTGTTCCGGCAATGTACGAGGCCAGGAAGAGTGTCGATCACCTCCTTGCTGAGTCTTTTTGTTCGGTCGTGGAGCCCAGTCCCAGGCTCCCAGTAAAGGCCCAAATTTCTGCGATCTCACGTCGGCATCAAGTGAGCGACCTCCTGCAGTCCCGCCGCCATCTCGCATCGCCTGCCCACCGTACTTCCGCCCGCCGGCCGCCGCACTTCCGCTCGCTGCCAACTACATGCTCGCCCGCCACCGACGACCTTCTCGTCCGGAGCAGCGGCGCCCGCACTGCCGCCTGCCAGGCGCGGCAGCACCCTGCACCTATCCAGTGCACGCACCACCTAGTGCGCCTACGCCCGCCGGGCACCAGCCACGCCGTCGCGGCCAGGGCCAGGAGCCCAGCGATCGCGGTGCCGCCCAGGACTGATATCTGCTGACTGCGCTATGCCTGTTGCCTGGCGTCTGGCAATGGCTGGAGGAGGAGTGGTGGAGGAGCAGGAGTTGCTGCTAGAACACCAATGGCAATTTGGCCAAGCCCGAGAGCGAGGTGGAAGCAGAGATGTGTGTTGACATTTCTTAATGAAATGTTAGGAGGTATAAATTAATGTGCCACCTAATTTGTCTACAGATCATTTGAACTCTTATCTATCTTTTAGAAGTAACTAGGTTGTCATGCCCTGCATGATCCTAAAAGATCTCTCCATCTTGCAAATGACTGAAATATATTATATTGTATCCGCAAACGCACAGGTAAAATATACACCATTGTAGCATTTTACCCAACAGTATTCCGGGTTGTCATTTATATTTTACCACTGGGAAGGGTTGGCAATAACTGGGATACAGGTATATGGATAGATGTCATATGCATATGTAAATATGGAGATAACCAAACATAACCTACTTACTCAGGACAGGAGTTATGTCACAATAATAATGATATATATGATAAGCATAATGATCAATCAACCAATCAATCAACATATAATAATGATCACTTAGAGCACTTCCTATCTAGGCACTAGCATGCATTAGATTGAAGCATAAGGATATCCTAAGTCATTCTAACTATACTATTAAAGACATATTAGATTGGTGCAATTATACTAACAATCATGATGAAGACACTTCATATTCATAATTAAGGAAATATTACTAAGGAAGATCAAGATCATAGCCACCCTTCTAAAGTAATAATAACTTCCTACTCTCCCTACATTCGGAGTGTGAACTACAAAGGACTCAACGGGAGTGTCACATCCGCGATCTACCACAGAACCTAGAATATAAGGCGCATTTGCAGACAAACTACATCTAAACACCATGCTTACATGCTGTTGGTCACCCATCCATGACGTTAATGAATGAGAGCTATACAAACCTATGTATGAATATGAATGAATCCTAACTATGCAAAGTATACAATATAGATAAGCAATGAATAGCATAATTGAGAACATAATCAATAGTAGAACAATATCGATCAACTTTATCTCAAGCACTCAAGAGAGGTTTAAAATACAAGAGAGGGCTTACAATGGCTTCGGGAAGCCTTCTAGCTCCAGACAAATCCGGAACTCAAGTAGAAATTGCCTCCTTCTACTTCTAACCTATGTTAGATGGTGAAGCTCTAATGATTCTAGAGTTTCTGGCTCTCTACAACTAGATTGAACTGATGTCTGAGTGAATGATCTGAAACCCTAGGGGGTCTGGGGTCCTTATATGGACCGGTGGGATGAACCGTAGCCCTTGTATTAAACCGACTCCGACGGACGGTGGAGATTGCGTGAAATTTTGGGATGTAGGTCCACGTCGAAACGCACAGGGGAAGGACTCCCTGACAGGTCGGCCGACCTATCAGGGAGGTTGGCCGACCTGTTAGGGAGGTCGGCCGACCCCCTCTGGTTGGCAGGTGGGTCCCGCTTTCTCCGGTGAGTCTCTGGTGTTCTCTAGAATATTCTTGATCTCCTTTCACGGCGGAATTCATTATTTTAATCCGACATGTGGGTCTCTCTTGATCCTTTTCTGATTAACCCCCTGCAAAATACTGATTCACCAAAACTGTGGAATTCTGTCAGTTAAAGCCCTATTCTATGGTGGTGTTTGCCTTTATACCCTTATTTCATATTTAGTTGACAGGTAAAATCATGCAATAAATACCGTCAACAAGCTCCCCCCAAGTTTAACCTTTGCTAGTCCCATAGCAAAGCCAAACTTTTGCAGATATTATAAGTTATAGCTACTGTTGACGGTCGATAACATCGACTTTTATTAGAACTTTAGACACAAAAGGATACATGAAAACGTACTAGTCTAGGGTTTTAACTGATAATTTCCATGAGTTTTGCATGTTCTGTATTTTCCAGGGGTTATTCCAGAAAAGCATAAAAGAGAGATTAAAGTGCATAATTATCACAAAACGTAACCGCGAAGGAAACATCATCATCGGAACACTAGAAGTCTCCGGAACACACCTGAAGCGACCGGGGCCCGCACCCTGCCATGGTGGGGCCGGCCGGTGCCCCCTGGCTAGGGTTCGGCCGCTGGAGTCTTCTTCCGCCGCCTCTTAGGAGTCATCTCGGCCCTATGTTTAAGTCAGTTTGATCCTACGCGCACGTTCATCCCACCGGGCTATAAATAAAGAGGCAGACCCCCTGGAGGCATCAATCAATCATTCATCGAAGGCAACAAGTCTTCAAGCCATCAAGAGCCTACTAGTTCATCAAGAGCCTTCTAGTTCATAGTTCTAGCCTAGTTAGATTAGAGAGTAGAGGAGATCTAATTCTTCAGCGGGATCTGGAGCCCCGGCATCCGTCTGGAGTGCAGAGTTCGGTATAGTTCTAGTTCTTTCTCTATTATTGTATTCTTCATTATGATTAGGGAAACATTGTTCTTAATAGTTCATATGTTCTTGATTACATTAGTCTTTGTCTACTTTAATTATATGTCCAGTATAGTTGGTTTGATCTTATTGAATTCATGTAATTGCGCGTATAGAGTTTATCCAAACGATCATTGGGTAGATGATGAACAATGTGTAGACGTGGTGTCTAAATATTTCGTTTATCTGCGAGTACACCTTGATGTGCCGGGTCGTGTGGTAGTTCGCTTAGGTGACAGCTACGTTGATTTCTCTGTAGTCCACCTCCCATATGTAGGCAAGCAGGCACGGTCGCGAAGTTGGGTGATGACTCTGTTTTACACCTTTCCTAGATGATGCCCTTTGCATGTGATTATGATATAGGACTAATCTGACAATGACTGCTAGATATAATTGCACTAGTTAGAGTTATTTATTGACGTAGTTAAAGAATTGCCTTAGATATTAATTCTTTAATTTATCCATTGGCTAGCTATTACTATGACTAGAAAGTGCTATGATGTTTATCTTTATTAATGATGCTTGATCATACTTATTACCCTATTTATCTTTATTATCTTGTGATCTCTACCTATTATGAGTAGAGTATGTGACATCGGTAACATCACTTATTCATTGTATGTACATAGTTGTTATCAATATAATAGATTGTAGTTTAAACCAAGTCCTTCCCAGTGGTATAAATATAAATCGACAACCTGGTAGAACTCCTAGGTAAAATGCTACAATGGTATAATTATCTGTCTGCTTGCAGAATTGTTCTTAGTTTATATTTATTTATATTTCTGCCTAGTCACATGGAATAATATATAAAACCTTTATTTATTCTTAGCATATATAATTAGGATTGACAACCCAGTTCATGCTAAAGAATGTTGGTAATAGATGAGTGGCTACTTGCTAATGACCAGTTAATTAAAATACCGTACATCTTCTAATCTCGTCCCTAGTGTTAAAAGTTATAAAGTTATATTGGGCGACGTTAGTGGATGTCAACAAGCATTTTTGGCACCGTTACCGGGGAAGGCACATTAAACTTAGGAAATATTGATAACACATATGCATCATGGATAATATTGTATTATCGATTGATCTCTAACTCATTCAGGCACACCCCTATTTTTTATCATTTACTTATCTTATGCAGGGTGATGAATGAATGGTTTTTCTCTTCCAAACAATTTCACTGACGATCCAGAGAAACTCCTGAGAAGATAGAAGTTTGTAGAGGCGAGGGACAATTTCAAGCTACCATCAAGAACACCCATCGCTGCTCAAGTTAGTTCATCGAAGGAGCCAGCTCCAACATTGGAAGAAGAACACTTAGGAGAAGATTTATCTCCTGTGTTTGAAGACATGGCTGAGAAGACACTGCGCGAGTTCTTTGCCCCAACAACAGAAAACATCCGGACTGGACCAGCAGTCAATACGGGGGAGAATGGATTCGAGCTCAAGCCTGCTCTTATCACCATGGTTCAAGCCAATCAGTTTTGTGGAAAAGCTCATGAAGATGCAAGTGCACATTTACAACACATTCTAGAGATCTACAGCACCTTCACGATCAGAGGAGTACCAAGAGGTGCTATTTTACTCCGTCTTTTCCATTTTCACTTTTAGAAAAAGCTAAGTAGTGGTTCTGCACCAACAAAGACAAGAACACTACATGGGACCGATGCTCAACTGCTTTCTTGGCAAAGTTCTTTCCTATAGGCAAAACAAATGCTTTGCGTGAAAAAATCTCAAGCTTTCATCAGCAACATGACGAATCATTCACTGAAGCATGGGAGAGATTCCAAGATTACATTGAAGACTGTCCTCATCATGGGATAGAGGATTGGCTACTGATGCAGACCTTCTACCACGGGCTTATCTTAAGCACCCGTGAGTCCATAGATGCTACACCTGGAGGAGCTTTCCTATCACTGAAGCTTCCAGAAACTCAAGCACTTGTGGAGAAGATGGCCTCAAATCCGAGCTGTAATGAAGAACGTACTCAACCTCGCAAGAGAGGAGGAGGCATCCATCATCTCAAGGAGACCGACATGGTCATTGCCAAACTAAACCTCAGCATGAGGAAGCACGACATAGAGAAGAAGGAAGTCATGCATATTGATGATTCCCGCATGACCTGTCAAGAATGTGGAGATTACGGGCATTCCGCTGTCAACTGCTTTACACTGCAATAGGATGTGAACTTCATCAACAACACCTACTATCGTCCTCAGCAGGGTCAAGGATGGAACCAGCCAAACCAAGGATGGAATCATCAACCTCGACAAGGTAATTACTAAGGTAACAACCAAGGTAATAATTACAATAATTATAATCTTCCACCTTTAAGAGATTTAATTGCTGATCAATCTAAATTGATAGATCAAATGTCTAGAAAGGTAGTCTCGAATAATAAAGCTTTAGAAAACATAAATGCCAGAATGGATACCTTTGCTTCTGCTATAAAGAATCAGCACAGCTCTAATAAAATTTTAGAATCACAATTAGCTCAGCTAGCTGCTGCTCTTCCTCCATTTGAGAAATGTAAGATTCCGGGCCAGCCGAAAGATTTGGAAACTGCTAACCTTGTTGATATTCACAATGCAACACAATACCAAATTGAGAAGATGGGAGACCCTGGAAGACCTGTCATTCCTATCTCCATAGGATGTCACAGCTTTCCAGAAGTACAGGAAATCTGGGATTGTATGACAAACGCAAACTGTCATGAAAAGTACAGAAATGGTCATAAGTACTTTATGACGAAAAAACGGTCGTCACAAAACGACCGACACAAAAAGTATCGTGTGACGAAATTTTGAAAACCGTCACATAATATCATGACCTTTTGTGACGGCTACACTTCATCGTCACATATTGTTACCTTTTATGACGATCGTAGATGTCACATATTGGTTAGTCAACGCGTCACATTATGTACGAATCGTCACGAATGGTATGTTGGAGGACAGGTTGTGTTTTTGTGACGAAGCGGGAACATCATGTATAGTTTTTTGAGACGACTGTATTACATCACAAATTGTCCTTTCATTCATGACGAGCATGGCATGCATATTTAGTGATAGCACACTGATCTTTCATCACAGCTCATAAAAGCATAATACACATATATACCAGCCAAGCCATCATCCACATGATTGACATCACAAGTCATAAATCATATATATTCACTCAAGCCACCATGCATACACATAAATTCAAGTCCAAAAGACATTGGTTCCACATAGTTCTAGATTCTACCACAAAGGTTGAAACATATAAACAGATTGCACCTAATTCTAACATAGTTCCAACCATAGAGTATGTTCTAGCAAGGTAGCAAAAGCTTAGACGAAGGTCTCATCCTCAGAAACTGCATTCATGCCTACCTCAATCTTTCTAAAGTTTTAGGACAGCTCGCAGTAGTGCATTAGTCTCTTCAAACTTGGTATGCGTCTAGCGCCAAGTTGTTGCACCAAACAAGTTCCAGCCAGCAGCAAGTTCTAGCCAGCAGCCCAGCAAAAAACGCCAATGACCCTATCAAAATATTATTTGAAAAAGAAAACAATGAAGACACTATAAGTGATCCACGAAAAATGTACTATGCAAATGCTAACTAAAAGAAGCACACTCTTCACTTGTTAACTAAAATTAAAATTACACTCACTAGTAAGATGTTCATATAGTTAGTAGACATGGCTTGCGTTGTAAAATTATTAGATATGGCTTGGACTGTAAAAATGCATTCAACTATAACATACACATAGCTACTTATCTGAACTATATTTTATCAAGTACACATCATACATACAACTCAAGGTTATACATAATTCACAAGCAGCTTAATAAGAAAGTAATCTTGTTCAGAACTAAGTTCAAATAAAGTTGAGAGCTCTGTTTAGGGATCAATCAGTTTCTGCATGGTTCACATATCTATTCTGAAAAAAATAGTCCATAGATGCTCTAGTCTGAAGGTGCTCTAGTCAAGTATGGATGCATTGATTTGAAGGAGAGATGCAACCTTAAATCCAAGATAACAGGGGCAACCTTTAGATCTGATGCACTGTAGTACTGCAGAAATTATATTTTGGACATGTTCAGTAGACTACTAATTACAGTTCAGTCAGATCAGAGAATTCAGTCCAATATCTCAAACTAGTGTGTGGAATAACAGACTAAAAGAGTTTATAAGATACACATTATATGATGACAAGGCCAAAATCATGTAGTTTGAATTATTGGGTAAACCATCCGTACATGAAGTGCTAGCAAACAGAAAATTCATTGTCTATTCTGTCAAAAAAAGAAAGAAAATTCATTAACAATTGGGCCTCACTTTGTTCAGTATAAGAAACACTGATGGGACCAAAGCTCGTCATTGATCCATCACAAAGGTATGCATGCTAACAATTTTTCCGCATCTAATTTCCCACCATATGTACATCACCCTTGTTTTCAGAATACTGGAATTCAGGGAGTACTTACATCGCGAGCAACCAAGGGGTTTGCTTATTTGCTTTTCTAATCTAGCCAACTTTATTTTCATTAATCACAACAAAAATGCTTATGTCCAGTAAACTTTTATAAACTTATCCTTAGATCAACTAAGCACCACTTTTTATCCTGCAGCATAGGAGTACTCGTATAGCAGTTGTTACAAAAAATAAGAAAATAAACTTTCTCATAGCATAACATATGAGTACTGTTATCTTAATTCAACTAACAGTCGACATCAAACTAACTGATGCGCAGATGTTACTTATCCAGTTTTCACTAAGAAAATGCAGAGGAAGGTATATATAGAGTGACTGCTGGTTCTCATTATTCTTGATGAGCCAAAGAAAATGCAACTACATACCATTAAAATCACATAGTTTAAAACTTAACTTTGGGAATGAATGCATATATCATATGTGAAACCTACCTTGGAAAGTCATATGTATGGAGAGGCTGCAGTCCACATAGAGGATAACTGAGAATATGAAACAACAAAAAAGTTGAATAACTGAACTTGCAAGTGTTTTATAGATCTTGTATGGAGAGGCTACAATCCACATTAATAATCTATTAAGTCTAAAATTCAGATGTATAATAGCCACAAAAATAAACTTAAAAGCATCAAAATGAATGGTGGTATGTACTTGATTTATATATGTAGGTCCGTTAGTATACAAATCCCATATATGACAGTCAAGCATTCAGATTCAGCAATATATAACAAAGCTGACATTAGGAACTCACTCGCATAGGGAGAAGGGAGGTGGCCTGAGAGGAACTCACATAGCATAGGGAGGAGAGCTGCCCATTGTGGAGCAAGTTGACCAGGACCTCCAGTTCCCTAGCCAAGAGACCTAAGATCAATGATTCGGGTGCCTCTTCTCCACCACAGCAAGCTCTTTTCTGCTCATCTCATCCGACCTTGTGAGATCATCACCACCCCCATTTAGTAATCAACATCATCTTTTACTGTAAGCCCCAAAATCAAATTAAGGGTTACTAATGCAAGTTTGTCACTGTTAATATTAAAAAATAAATAATTAAGCACTTATCTTCTAGCAAATCCTTTCACAGAAATACAGTATATGTTGGCATTTCTTAACGTCGTTACAAAAGATAGACTAAAAGTCCATCCCCAGCAACGGTGCCAGAAATGTTTGTTGGTGTTTCTTAGCATTACTACTAAAGATAGACTAAAGGTCCGTCCTTAATAATAATACTAGAAACATAAGTTGACATTCCCAACCACCATTACTTCAGAAAGGTAATCCTTGGCCTTTAGTGGCGCCGGTCTAGGTAATGCAGTCTGGTAATAGCAGTTAGAAGTGCCAGATTAGCCTTCCTAACCGTCATTACTTACAATATGCAAAACTGTGGCACGGCGCCGTGGGGTGCAACAAGAATTACATTCCTTAAGTAACGGTACCTAGGTATGCCAATCGATAGCTCAGTAAGGAATAAGATTACTCTACAAGCGCACAGAACTATCATTATAGCATTTCAACCCGTGAGTATTCAAGGGTGTCGTATATATAATTTCCCGTACGAGGGCATAATGGATTCATCTAGCTTTTGGTATAAACATGATCACTTATTGAATGCATAGGTAGGCATAGCATAGGCAGGGGTTAAAACATGTTTATAAGATAGTGGACACACACATCGGAGCAACCTCAAGGATAAAAATATAAAATAAAGAATAAATAATAACTACGAGAGCAGGCATTGGTCATATACAGCTATGCAACGAATAGTAATTACATCGAATTAATAAGACTAGGATCAGGACTAAGTCTGGGATGATAGGGAGATCCCCGAATACCCGAACGTGGGGGATTGCTAGGGATGGACAGGGCTGTCACCACCTGCCCACCTACCCCTCTGCTCGTGGGGTACCGACATATCCGCTGATTCCCGCATACCCGAGCACCACGCCCGTGTAATTGGAAACAACTCCTGGCCCCCCGGGACCCAACCCTACGGATTGACAGGCTCGGCTAGGTGCAACCATGACAGCACAATGGACTATTATCCCATCCTTAGTTCTTCCTCTATTCATACTAATTTGATGAACGATGAAGAACTTTGATGAACATATCAAGAACATAACACATAGACTATGAACTAGTTTACATGTTATGATCATAATATGGACAAGACTATACTCTAATTCAGATGCATTGCTATATAAATAAGATAAGAGCTTGCTCATAGAGGAGAACCGATGTGTATTCATACCAGGATGTTCTTGATTCCTCCAAGGAGACAAGCTCTCCTTGATAGCTTTGCCTTGCTCTACTACTACTACTAAACTAGAGAGAACAAGTAAGAAATGTGAGGTGTAGTGCTCCAAATGTTGGTGTGTGTTTCGGAGTGGGTGAAGCACATCTATTTATAGTTGATCAAGGGCGGTTTGGGCGTTCTAAGTATGGTAGGAGGTGAAACCGCCATCAGCAAACCGCCTTGAGCATGTGGCTGAAAACTGGGCCCGGGGAGTGCCATCTGGGGGGCGGCCGCCCCCGGGGGCGGTCGGTCCCTGGGAGGTGGCAACTGGCCACCGCCTTCGGGTGGTCGGTTGCTTCCTGGGCCTGGGCCTCCCCTACGGTTACGGATGGATCCCGTTTGATGTTTTGATGGTCTTTTCTTTTATTCTTGATTTGCGCCTTTTCTAATGCGTTTCCTGGAAGTGCGCTTTCCTTGATATTTTGATGCATTTCCACGTGCTATCTCTGTAAGTTAGGTGCACAACAAAACTCGTGGAAAGGTTAGATAAAGCCCTATTCTCTATTTGTGTTAGTATTAAAATGATGTTATATTTATGTTGCTAAGGACCGCCAACAGTATACTAGTAGACTAGTAGTACTCACCGTAATACATTGTTATTTTGTCACTGCTAGTCAGGACATTAATGATAGAAGATTGGCACTACAAGAAATATACTCCAGAGGTACAGGTAATGCGTGAGTTAGAGACTAATTTTTTTCTTTATCCTAGCTGAGTATCAACATATACAGAAATCGTATACAACGCAGCCTGATTGTAGTCCAAATCCAATGTTTCTAGTCCAAAGCCAACGCATCTCTCCTGCTCTACATAGCATTAATATTGTACCTACGAACAGACTCTGAAGTGGATCTGAGAAGCCATTCCTCACACAAGAAAATCTCAAACACCAATTATCACATAAGAAATAGGGGCAAACTTTATTTAATTTGTATTAGCGGCGACGGCACCTGAGGATGAAACGTGGCCTGCTCCACCTGCAGCACCACATCCTACATAGCGAAATGCGGGTTAACGGAATGAGGATGGGGAGGGAACGAGGGGATTCACTATGATCTCGTCCCTGCAAGGACTAGGGTAGGGTTAATCACAACCCTCGCAGCAAGCTAATGTTTTGGTTTGTGGGATTACCCATGAGCACACGCTGCACCATGGAGGAGGATGCCCCATACGGCCGAGGTGTAGCCTGCACGCCGGGATCCAGCCGCCGCTGCCGAGATCCAGCAGTCGCCGCCGGCGACGATGGCTTGCCGCCGACGCCGGGATCCAGCCGTCGTCGCTGTCGCCGCCGCGTGGCGTGGTGAAGCTGCGTCGGTTGCCGGTGGTAGAGGATGAGCTTTGCGAGCCATGTGTGCGCCGTCGGCGCCGTTGCTGCTTGTGGAAAACATCCAGAGAGGGAGAGAGATCGAGAGAGGAGGCACGAGATAGGAGAGGAGGGACTTAGGTTCTCAGGTCGTCGAGGGGATTGGGGTCTCGGGTGGTCAGGCGGCGGATGGACCCTGTGTTGTAGCGCCACCACCGGTGGAACTCCACTTTGGAGGCGCCGCGCCGCCACGTATGCTCTGGCGAGAGAGAGAGAGAGAGAGAGAGAGAGCAAGTGCGGCTGAGGGAGGGAGAGGGAATGAATGAGAGAGACGGATGGCTTATATAGCCTAGGGTTTTCTTTAAGTGGGCCAATTTTGGGCCTGCTAGCCTGGGCTAAATTGCTACGATATAAAATATAAATGAATTAATACAAATGGATATTCTCCTTTTCCTTTTATTTTTACAATCAAAATAAATATTTCAAAATATAAAAACATCATACAATATAACAATTGTACATCTTGATGAGTTCTAACACCTTTGTATTCAAAAGTTTTTGAGTTGAAGTCATTTAGTGTCTCATCTGACAAAGTTTGACCAAGTCAAATTTTGAATTTTTTAAAAATGACACCTTCACACTAGTATTTGAAACTCTAAATGGTTTTAACTAGAAAAGTCATGAATACCAAGTTTGTTAATATCATCAATATCTATATTTTTTGTTTTGCTCAACTTTTCATTTGACAAAGTTTGAACGATTCAAATTTTAGATTTTTAAATTTTGACAGCTCCAAACTAGTTTTCAAAACCCTAGATTGTCTCAACTTGAAAAGTCATGAATACAAAGTTTGATCAAATCATAAATATCTACAATTGTTATATAAATCATTTTTGCATTTGAGAAAGTGTTAGAAAAGTTTAGTTCTAAATTGACAAATCTCTCATATAGTTTCATAAACCCTTTGTGAGATTCATGATTTTATGACTAGTGTTTACTAACACTTTCTCAAATGGAAAAATGGACTATATAACAATTGTACATCTTGATGAGTTCTAACACCTTTGTATTCAAAAGTTTTTGAGCTGAGGTCATTTAGTGTCTCATCTGACAAAGTTTGACCAAGTCAAATTTTGAATTTTAAAAAATGACACCTTCACACTTTTATTTAAAACTCTAAATGGTTTTAACTAGAAAAGTCATGAATACCAAGTTTGTTAATCTCATCAAGATCTATATTATTTGTTTTGGTCAACTTTTCATTTGACAAAGTTTGAACGATTCAAATTTTAGATTTTTAAATTTTTACAGCTCCAAACCAGTTTTCGAAACCCTAAATGGTCTCAACTAGAAAATTCATGAAACCCTAGATGGTGTTGGACATTTGTTCATTTTTATTTGTTTGAAAAATTTAAAGCTCTTGAATTTAAACTCAAATTAGATTTACATGTTAAAATTAAAAAGAAAGGAAAAAGAAAAAAAAGTCTCTCAGCCCTCTCTTTTAGGCCCGGTCTATCTCCTCCACCCATGCTCGCTCTTTGTTTTCACCTGGGCCGAGGCCTAGCTTTAGGCCGAACAAACATGGTCAAAGGTCCACTTCTACTAGGGTATTTTATGACATTAGGGGCCGTCATATTTGATGAAACATCCAGTGACGGTCTACTTTGTCATATAAAATCTGTATGAATCGTCATAAATTCATAACCGTCAAATGGCTCTCGGCGCCAGACAATTTGTGACGAAATTTGCTACCCTTATGTGACAGAAAAACCATGTCATCATAAAAAAATCTAGCTCCCATCAATTTATGACGACACATAATTTTGCGTCATATTATGGTATATTATACGAGAAAATCTGGCCCCGTCATGAGGAATTTTGTCATAAAAAGAAGGATTTCTATCTGCGATTTCAGCGCAAGTGTCAACATAATGCCTAAGGTAATCGAGAGAATATTAGGTGATCCTTTGTTGTACACAGATATGCGTTTGCAGCTTGCAGATCAGTCCATTTGCTACCCCGAGGGAGTACTAGAAGAAGCTGTTATCAGAGTGGGGCAATCATATGTCCCAATTGACTTTGTCATCATGGATACTGGAGGAGATGAGAAGGCACCCATTATCTTGGGACGACCATTCTTATGCACAATCAAAGCCATCATCTATGCGGAACATGGCAAGATTGTCCTCTCCATCAAGGACAAGAAGGAGAGATTCTAGTTCAAGAACCGCATCGTGAAGGATCCAGCAGTCCCGAAACAATTCCATCAACAAGAAGAGCAACAACAACAAGTGCCCAAGAAGAAGAACAATAGAAGATGGAGGAAGAACAAGCCCCGACATGTACCTGAACAAACCGCTCAACTAATCAATGCTATCAACACAGAAAATGATCATATGCTCCCGAAACCATTCCCAATGAAGAAAGGTGACCCAGGTGTACCGATCATCGACTGCACAATCAGAGACATCACTTTCCCGACACCGTCTGCGACGCTGGATCAGGCGTCAACGTAATATCCAAAAAGGTATATGATGAATTATTTGATGATTTACCATTATACCCAACATATATTCAGTTGTAGATGGCAGACCAATCACTGAGATTCCCTGAAAGCATAGTTAAGGATGTAATGGTAAGAATTCAAGATAAATATATACCTGCAGATTTTCTAGTTCTTAACATACAGGAAGACAACGAATCGCCTATTCTTTTGAGAAGACCGTTCCTCTACACCACCAATGCTATCATCTACATCGGGTCTGGACAGATCCACTTCAACCTACCCACTGGAAAGGTACGCTGTCAATTTAGAACACATCTTAACCATGAGCAGAATAGGAAGCAACGCAATAGGAGCAGACGCCAATCCCGCCGTCAGGCTGCCTAGCCTCACTGTGGATGGGAGGAGTTCCCTGGTAAGACTGTGAAGTATGAAGACTGCTACAAGGATCTAGAAGAAGCCGTACAAGCACCACGCTGGAGTGAGTGGGAAGCGAAAGCTGAGAGGATGGACCAGATTGCTAAAGCAGAGAAAGACGAGATCTAGGCACAAGTAGAAGAATGGATGAAGAGAGATAAAGAATCAAGAGAAGCATACAAGGAAGAGCTGGAGCTAGAAAAGAGAGAAGCAGAAGAGACAGAAAAGAGATGGAAGGAGAAAGAAGAAGCACATGCTACACCATCGTAAAATGGGGAATTGACTGAGGTAACCTCAGACGATGAACCTACTGAGTAAGTACTCTGCTCTATCTAAGGCGCATTTGCAGACAAACTACATCTAAACACCATTCTTACATGCTGTTGGTCACCCATCCATGACGTCAATGAATGAGAGATATACCAACCTATGTATGAATATAAATGCATCATAACTATGCAAAGTATACAGTCTAGATAAGCAATGAATAGCATAATTGAGAACATAATCAATAGTAGAACAATATTGATCAACTTTATCTCAAGCACTCAAGAGAGGTTTAAGATACAAGAGAGAGCTTACAATGGCTTCGGGAAGCCTTCTAGCTCCAGACAAATCCGGAACTCAAGTAGAACTTGCCTCCTTCTACTTCTAACCTATGTAGCTATGCTCTAGATGGTGAAGCTCTAATGATTCTAAGGTTTCTGGCTCTCTACAACCGGATTGAACTGATGTATGATTGAATGATTTGAAACCCTGGGGGGTCTGGGGTCCTTATATAGGCCGGTGGGATGAACCGTAGCCCTCGTATCAAACCGACTTCGATGGACGTTGGAGATTGCGTGAAATTTTGGGATGTGGGTCCACGTCAAAACGCACACGGGAAGGACTCCCTGACAGGTCGGCCGACCTGTCAGGGAGGTCGGTCGACCCCCTCTGGTTGACAGGTGGGTCCCGCTTTCTCCGCTGAGTCTCTGGTGTTCTCTAGAATATTCTTGATCTCCTTTCGCAGCGGAATTTGTTATTTTAATCCGACATGTGGGTCTCCCTTGATTCTTTTCTGATTAACCCCCTGCAAAACACTGATTCACCAAAACTGTGGAATTCTGTCAGTTAAAGCCCTATTCTATGGTGGTGTTTGCCTTTATACCCTTATTTCATATTTAGTTGACATGTAAAATCATACAATAATTACCGTCAACAAGCTCCCCCAAGTTTAACCTTTGCTAGTCCATTAGCAAAGCCAAACTTTAGCAGATATTATAAGTTATAGCTACTATTGACGGTCGATAACGTCAACTTTTATTAGAACTTTAGACACAAAAGGATACATGAAAACGTACTAGTCTAGGGTTTTAACTGACAATTTCCACGAGTTTTGCATGTTCTGTATTTTCTCGGGGTTATTGCAGAAAAGCATAAAAGAGGGATTAAAGTGCATAATTATCACAAAACGTAACCACGAAAGAAACATCATCATCGGAACACTAGAAGCCTCTGGAACACACCCGAAGCGACCGGGGCCCGCACCCTGCCAGGGTGGGGCCGACCGGCGCCCCCTAGCTAGGGTTCAGCCCCGCCTTCTGGAGTCTTCTTTCGCCACCTCTTGGAGTCATCTCGGCCCTATGTTTATGTCGGTTTGATCCTACGGCGTACGTTCATCCCACCGGGCTATAAATAAAGAGGCAGACCCCCCTGGAGGCATTAATCAATCATTCATCGAAGGCAACAAATCTTCAAGCCATCAAGAGCCTACTAGTTCATCAAGTGCCTTCTAGTTCATAGTTCTATCCTAGTTAGATTAGAGAGTAGAGGAGATCTAGTTCTTCGGCGGGATCTGGAGCCCCGACATCCGTCTGGAGCGCAGAGTTGGTATAATTCTGGTTCTTTCTCTATTATTGTATTCTTCATTATGATTAGGGAAACAATGTTCTTAATAGTTCATATGTTCTTGATTACATTAGTCTTTCTCTACTTTAATTATATGTCTAGTATAGTTGGTTTGATCTTATTGAATTCATGTAATTGCTCGTATAGCGTTTATCCAAACGATCGTTAGGTAGATGATGAACAATGTGTAGACGTGGTGTCTAGATATTTAGTTTATCTACGAGTGCACCCTGATGTGCCGGGTCGTGTGGTAGTTCGCGAAGGTGACAGCTACGTTGATTCCTCTGTAGTCCACCCCCCGTATGAAGGCAAGCAGGCACGGTCGCGAAGTTGGGTGATGACTCTGTTTCACACCTTTCCTAGATGATGCCCTTTGCATGTGATCATGATATAGGTCTAATCTGACAATGATTGCTAGATGTAATTGCACTAGTTAGAGTTATTCATTGACGTAGTTATAGAATTACCTTAGATATTAATTTCTTAGTTTATCCATTGGCTAGCTATTACTATGACTAAAAAGTGCTCTGATGTTTATCTTTATTAATGATGCTTGATCATACTTATCACCCTATTTATCTTTATTATCTTGTGACCTCTACCTGTTATGAGTAGAGTATGTGACATCGGTAAGATCACTTATTCATTGTATGTATATAGTTGTTATCAATATAATAGATTGTAGTTTAAACCAAGTCCTTCCCAACGGTATAAATATAAATCGACAATCTGATAGAACTCCTAGGTAAAATGCTACAATGGTATAATTATCTGTCCACTTGCAGAATTGTTCTTAGTTTATATTTGTTTATATTTCTGCCTAGTCAAATGGAATAATATATAAAACCTTTATTTATTCTTAGCATATATAATTAGGATTGACAACTCAGTTCATGCTAAAGAATGTTGGTAACAGATGAGTGGCTAGTTGTTAATGACCAGTTAATTAAAATACCATACATCTTCTAATCTCGTCCCTAATGTTAAAAGTTATAAAGTTATATTGGGCGACGTTAGTGGATGTCAACAGCTACCCCTCACACGTATTCAGTTTTAAACTAGAAGTACTCAAGGATTAGAGTAAACCAAGCTAACCTTAGATTTACCTTTATTACCTTTGACAATGGAGCTTGTAGCTTTCTCTTGGGTCTTGGGCAATTGAAGGACAGAATGTCTAAGTTAAGCACTATGTCTCAAGCTCTATTATTCAACTCTTATCCTGGAGCTTTTGCAAGTTTTCAAAATAAAACTCAGAATTTCCTGTGTATGACTCTCTCAAGTCTCTCAATATATGATATTTGTGGATCCTTACCAAGGCAATAGTGATGCATGCCTTCTGCCTCTCTCTCTCCCTATAACTAATGGCTTATGTGGAGCTCATGGTTAAGGAGACAGTTCATACATACTTGCAATGAATATGTTATAAAGTCAAACAATGGAACCAAAGAAACAAGTCATACAATTGAATCAAGATGTGCATGTATTTGGATGTGAGGTGGTAGGTGGATATTTTTGGTGGCTAATTCTACTCTTTTGCTCCTTGAAAACATATCTCTCTTATTTTTTCAGCACTAGACAATTGTGCTGTAGGATAACATGGGCTATCTTTCTTCTTCTTTTCTTCTTCTTTTTTTCAGGCGGGCATGAGAGTACCCATTGTTTTGATAATTCGGACACTTATCCATTTTTACCTCTCAGGTGGGCATCTTTGTACCCATTGTTTTCTCTCATCTCATTCTTTTGCATAGCCACATGCCTCTTCTCTGCAACAGTACTTTCCTTTTTCCTTTTTCTTTTGAGAGATAGCAACAAGAACTTTGGAGCATTGATCTGGGGTAACCAATGGGGTGTATTCTTGGGTGGAATAGATGGAATGTGTGGAATGTGGATGCGTCTACTCAGGAATTGAGTAGTGCATTTTGGGTGGAGTGCACATGATCTTGATTGTAAAAGCATGACAAGTTCGTAAGGTATCAACAAAGCTTGACTAAACTCAAAACAAAGCAAGTAGCAGAAATGATTTGTGTTTTCCTCTTTTAGCATGTATGGCTGTGGTAGGAATGTAAAGCTCTTATCATACAGGAACTCATCATGTAGTTTTAAAGTTTTTCAAAATAAATCTCCAGAATTCAAGTATCACTAGGAACAAGATAAATAGCAACTTAAACTTTACATATCATATCCCTCAATTACTTAGACTTAGATCAAGCATTTGGTACCCACAAGTTTTAGGTTCAAAGTAAATCATTAAGTTAACATGGTTGAGTCTAAAACTTAGGATGATTCAAGGTTGAAAACTATAAGTGTTACGAGGAATCATGGTGGGATGCTACTTATTAAATTTCTGAGCATGGTTTCCATCTAGTCTAAGTAAAATTATTGTAAGCACTCTCTTTTTATTTTATTCAAACACACTAACTAACCTAAACACTATTTATTTGGTTTTCAAATTTTATCTCACTAGCTAACTCACGTGAAAAACAATATGGTACAATAATAGGGTAGGAATCTTATACTTAGCTGGATTTGAAGTGGAGGGAACCCTCTGAAAGGTCCGAGTTGGCTAGGGGTGAATAGCCTAAATTAAAGTTCTACAAAGTACTAGAACAATTGATTAGTATCACAAGAGGCTATAATCACAAAGCTAGAGCAACAACTAGTCTAAGCAAGCCACCTACACAAGTCTAGTGTTTCTAAGCACTAAGCCACACAAGCTAACTATCAAGAGGAAAATAACTACACAACTACACAAGACAAGTTAGCTAGAGAACTAAACTACTTGCACAAAGGTAAAAGAGATGTACTTGTGGTTTATACCTTTGCCTTGAGAAGAAGCCATTCACCAGGATAACCAACAAATCACTCAATCGAAGGTGAGGATAGCAATATGAACACCAAGATTTATCCCCGGGGTTCACATGCTTGCCGGCACGCTACGTCCCCATTGTGTCGACTTCAACCGGTGATCCGGTGGCTAATCGGTATCACACACCAAGCCTACACAAGGCACCATAAGGACCTACCACGGAGGAAGTAACTCAATGACACGAGCAATCCACTAGAGTTACCTTTGAGCACTCTGCTCGGGGTAGGCACGAACCCCTCACAATCCACCGGTGTGAGCAAGCACAATCACCAAGCTTCTCCACACCTTCTCCACCTCCAGACCGGCTAGGTGACGGCAACAACCAAGAGTAACAAGAATTACTCCGCCACCAAGCCACCAAGTGCACTAGGATGCAAGATGATGATCACTACACTTGATTCACTCTCTCTCAATCAAAATCTTGAGTTGAATCAAAGGGAGAGAGTTGGAGGGAGTGTGCTAGGCTCACAAGAGGTTTAGAAAGATCAAAATGCGCAAGAGGGATGCCCCAAGTCAGCCACACTCCTATTTATAAGCGTGCTCAAAGATCTAGCCGTTTCTCACTGAAAACGCACACACCGGACGCTCCAACGCCCACACCGGACGCGTCCGGTGGTTATCCGGTGTATCGCCCGCTGACACGTGTACTAGCTGTTTGAATTTGTTCACTGCGCGCGCTAGCACCGGACGCGAAGTAGTCACACCGGACGCTCCAACGCCCGTGCCCGGTGCACCAACAGAGATCATCCAGAGAGCTCAAATTGTCACCGGACGCGTCCGCTGTTAGGTCACCGGACGCCCACAGCATCCGGTGCACTCACTGAGTCAGATTCTCAACTATTTCACCGGACGCACGAAATAAGTCACTGGACACGCTGGAGTTATCGTTTCAGCATATGGTGCTCACTCAGAGAGGTTCCAGAGAGGTCAAATGCACACCGGACGCGTCCGGTGAGCACCCACCGGACGCAGCAAGCGTCCGATGTCCTCTTAGAGCTATTTTCACTCTCTCTTCAATTACCTTGCTTCAAGATGCTAACAACTAAATGTTTCACACTTTTAGGCACGATTGTTAGCAAGTTTTAAGCACAATAGCAAGGCGAAGTTAGTCACTCTAGGTTAGATCAAGTGTATGCAATTAATATGCAACCTAGAGCACTTGCCGACCGGGTTCACGAAATAATTCTCCTCTTAATAGTCCGGCCAAATATCCTAAATGTGATCGCACTCACTAAGTGCCTTGATCACTAAACCAAAAAGCCCTAAGCTTTTACCTTTGCCTCTAGCTCTTTGATCCTTTGCTTTTTTACCTTTTCTTCACTTGATCTCCACTTCTTAGCTCAAGTCAACTTCCTCCTCAACACTAACCCTTTTTGGCTACACACACTTAGCACTTTGGTTAGTAACTAGGTTTCATCAATTTCCAAAACCAAACTAGGGACTTTCACCCTCCCCAAGCCGGACGTTTGACAGGGTTTTTGATGTTGCAAGTTGAGCGATCCTTCTAGGAGCAGGTGTACCGACAGCGTAAGGGTGTCGGCTTGACTAGCTCTTTGATCTTGTATTTTCCTGTGAAATTCAATTACAAATAAGAATACCAAATCTCATGGAGAGGGGTTAGGTTAATAAGACTCCATGGTAAGTGATTGATTTTATAATTCCAACAGGAAGTTTCCTAAGTGAGTGGACCTTCATGTGCCCACATATTTTTGGTTTTCAATTTTATAATTGCAGGAATTAAATATGATGCAAAAATCTATCCTAGATACAAAATTATTTTGTGCCACCACGGTGAATAGTCTTTGTGAACAAAGCCACAAGATTAATCACATGGGGCTTTTTGATTTTATTATGCAAAGCAATAAATATTTTTATTTTCTTTTAGGTGCATGAAAGTAAATATGCAACTACTACGATATTAATGCAATGCTGAAAATAAATATGGATAGGTACCAGTTTTACTTTTTGGTGAAGGCTCGGTGGTTTATAGTCCTCCGACAGGACTCCTTGTCTGTTCATTCCTTGTCAGGTGCATCGTCGGGTTGAGATGACCCTGGTTGCACTTCTGATGATGCGCTGAAAGGTGACTCCTTTTTCCTCTATTCCTTTCTGGTTGGTGAAGTTGATGTTCCTACTGAGGTTGAAGCCTGGAGCTCATCCTCCATAGTCTCTTCTTCCTTCTTTTCTTTGGACTTATTCCTTTCGAGTTCTTCCTTGTAATCTTCCCAACTATCCTTGAGTGGTTGGGTTTTCAGGTGTTGAGAGGAACGGCGTCTCCTCCTTGACCTATTCTCCTTTGGCTACTCATAAGTTGTGTAACTGTTGAAGTAGCAGCGGACCTTCTCCTTGTGGAACTGGAAGTGGACCTCCCCTGATCTTATATAGATAATTGCTCTTGTAGTGTTGAGGAATGGTCTTCCAAGCACGAGTGGTGGATCATACTCTTCTTCTCCCATGTCCAGTACCAAGAAGTCAGTGGGGACATAATGATCTCGAATCTTTACATAACGTCTTTAGCAATCCCCTCTGGAAATCTGAATGTCTGGTCTGCCATCTGCAGCTGCGTGTAGGTAGAGTACAAGGATGTCTTGCCAAATAGAAAGTCATAAGTTACCTTGGCCATTATGTTGACACTTGAGCCTGTGTCGCAGAAGGTCTTGTAGAAGATCTTCTGATTAATTGTGCAGTCGATCGTTGGTACTCCTGGATCGTCTAGCTTGGGCATGTGTGGTGAAACCAGAAGGTGATCATACTCAGCTCGAACTGAGTTGATCATCCTCACAGCTTTAGTGTGTGTCTGCCTAGCCTTGTTCCTTCTTCTGCTTGTTTTCTTCTGCGCAGGCTTATCTTCATAGATGTATGGCTTCTGTGGATGGGCTAGACTTTCCAGTGTCTTGTTCTTGAAGCTGAATCTCTCTTTGCTTCCCCTGATAGTGAAACAGATTTTGGCGCTGTCTACGTAGATGATAGCCTTGGTGGTGTTAAGGAATGGTCGTTCCAAAATGATTGGCGACTTCTCATCTCCTCCTGTCTCAACTACCACGAAGTTAGCAGGTGTGTATGAGTGTCCAACTCGTACACAGATATCTTCCAAGATCCCCTTCAGATAGCAGAGTGACTGATTTGCTAGCTGCAAGCACATGTTGGTGTATAGGAGTGCATCTCTGTGAATCTTCTCATAGATCACCTTGGGCATAATGTTGACACTTGCGCCAAAGTCGCAGATTGTTTCCCCGAAGGTGTGTTGACCAATGGCTATTGGTATGACGGGTCTTCCTGGGTCTCCTTTCTTCTTCGGCAGAGAATCATCGTTCCAACCTTTGGACCAATGCTCTGCATGATACCATTTTGCATTGAAGATATCCACTAGATTTGCAGTTTCTAGTTCTTCTGGTTGGCCTGGGATCTTTCCTTCATTGGCCAGATGGATTGCCAGCTGAGCTATTTGAGATTCTAGCATTTTATTGAAGCTGAGCTGGTTCTTGATAGCAGAGGCAAAACCATCCATCCTGTTGTTGATGGTTTCTAGCAACTTGTCATTGGAGACTAGCTTCTTAAAAATCTGATCTAGCAGTTTAGTCTGGCCAGAGACTGGATCACTCAACAGTGTGTTGAAATTGTTACCTTGGTAATTACCTGAGTAATTACCATGGTAGTTGGGCCTCTGTTGCTGATTCCAACCTTGGTTCTGATTCCAGTTCTGATTCTGGTGACGGTAGTTGTTGTTGTTATTGACGTAGTTCACATCCTCCTGAATCTTCGGACAGCTATGACCTGAGTGGCTAGTGCCTCCACACTCTTCACAAGTCATGTAGGCATCATGAATGTGCTTGACCTCTCTCTTGTCATTGACTCGGTCATCAATCTTCTTCATTAGCAGGTCCATCTTGGCAGAAGTCATGTCGGTCTCCTTGAGCTGGTGCATTCCTCCTTTCTTTTGGGTCGGGGCTCGTTCTTCATTCCAACTCTGGTTGGATGCCATCTTCTCCACAAGGGTGGTAGCTTGCTCAAAGGTGAGTGACAGAAAAGCTCGTCCAGCAGCAGCATCCATCGTCTCACGGGTGCTGGTAGTCAACCCATGGTAGAAGGTTTGCATAAGCAATCAATTCTCCATCCCATGGTGAGGACATTCTGAAATGTAGTCTTGAAAGCGTTCTCATGCTTCCGGGACTGATTCGTCGTGCTGCTGCTGAAAGCTAGTGATCTTTCCTCTGAGAGCATACGTCTTGCCCACAGGGAAGAACTTTGCTATGAAGGCAGTGGAGCAGAGGTCCCATGTAGTGTTCTTTTCTTTGTTTGCGTAGAACCACTGTTTTGCTCTTCCCAACAACGAGAATGGAAACAGGTGGAGCAGGATTGCATCTCTGGTTACTCCCTTGATGGTGAAAGTGCTGCATATCTCCAAAAAGTGTTGGAGATGGGCACTCGCATCTTCATGCGCCTTTCCACAAAACTGACTAGCTTGCACCATGTTGATGAGCGCAGGCTTGAGCTCGAATCCATTGTCTCCAACATCAGTGGGTGGCCCGTACGGATGTTAGCGGTGGTTGGAGTGGAGAACTCGCGAAGGCTCTTGTTAGCCATAGTTTCAAACTCTGGTGTCAAACTTCTTCTTGTACGGATGTCTTCCGGCGGAGGATCTGGAGTCTTCCTGAGCTTGGCTCGGGTCTTCCTGATCAAAGCTTCTGGATCTTCAACAAAATTCTGCGGAAGGTCAAATCCGTTCATACATCAGTGAAAGCCCATGTTTGGTTTTGGGTAATTGATGAAACCTAGTTTGCTAACGATTGCTCTAAGTGTTTCATGAGAATTGATTAGCAAATGGCAAGATGGAGCAAAGGACCGGGTCGGTGGAGGTCACAAGTGAAGGGCAATGACGGCGTCCATGAAAAAAGGTGAAAGTCCATCAACAAAGGAGAAAGCCCCATTGACGGCATCCATGCAAATGGTATAAGTCCATCATCATAGGTGTCCACAAGGTCCATCAAGAGATGAGAAGGAAGTTGATAAGAAACCGGGAGCTCAAGACAAAGGTATAACCAATAGGAGCTCTTTTGGTTTTGATGATCAAGACTCCATAGAGGGAGTGATCACATTTAGGATAGATAGCCGTACTATCAAGAGGGGCGAAATCGTTGATGAAATACGGTTATCAAGTGCCACTAGGTGTTCATGATCATTGCATATGCATATAGATGCTAGTGACACTAACTTGACCCGTGGAAAACTCTTTGAAAAAGGCTAACACATGTGCACCTAAGTGAGAGACACTTTGGAGTGTTAGTGACTTAAGAAACGGGGTGAAGTTCGAGGGTTAGAGAGGGTTTGGTCCTCTCTTCCTCCTGCCGAGCTTGCGATGCAGGATTCGGCAAATTTCGGAAACGTTACAATAGAAAAACTAGCGTCGGACCATTAGCCTCAGTCCGACGGCTAACACTGCTGAGAGCGTCGGACGCTCAGTTTCGGAGCGTCGGACTATTGTCCGAAGCGTCCGACGGTGCAGAGCGACGAAGAGGTAACACGTGGCGAGCTTTGAGAGCGTCGGACTCTCGGCGTTAGTCCGACGGTGAGCGTCGGACCATCGTCCGACGGTTTTCAGGGCTCGGGGAGCTCTCTGGAAACGTCGGACGGCCGTGTTCGTTAGTCCGACGGTGGTTGGCTGAGGGCGTCGGACCGGTTGATTTAGTCCGACGTTCGTCCGTCCGACGGTCGTTTTGGCGCGAGGAAATAGCCGTTGTGATCCAACGTTCGACTTCAAATGGCTAGTGACACGTGGCGTTCATCCGATGCGTCGGACCGTGCGGATTAGTCCGACGCTCTGGCCGTCGGATAGTCCGACGATGTGCAGTGAACTCTAAACGGCTAGTTCTTTGTGTGTGGCTTATAAATAGCGACTTGGCCGGTTTGGGGAGCAGCTCTTGGCACTCCTAAACATCATAACATACTTGTGAGCCTTCCCACTCCACTCTCACTCATCCTACTTGATTGTGATCATCATTTGGTGAGTTTGGAGAGCATCAAGTGCATTGCATTGATAGAGATCATCTAGAGGCACTTGGTAGTGGTGATTCGCAGCGGTTTCTCTTGTTACTCTTGGAGTTTGCCGACTCCTAGACGGCTTGGAGCTGCGAGGATCGTTGAGGGGAGTTGGTGATTGTCTCCGCCTCCGATCGGTGAAGTTGTGAGGGGTTCATGAGCCTATCCCCGCGGGAGATCGCGAAAGGCATCTTTAGTGGATTGCTCGTAGCTTGGTGGATCCCCATCTTGTGTTGGTTGTGCGGCACCCTTGAGAAGGGTTTGGCGTGTGATGCCAATTAGCGCGTGAACCTCCAAGTGGGTGTATCGCTACAACGAGGACTAGCTTGCCGGCAAGCAAGTGAACCTCGGTAAAAATCTTGTGTCATCTCTCTACCGAGGATTTCCCTTATATGTGATTGATTGGTTATATTGGACTTCATATCTTCTCTTCACCGGCGGTATTGAAATCACCTTTACTCTTTACATTTGTGTACTTCTCTCTTGTGTAGCTTGTTAGTTAGTTGCTCACTTAAGAGTAGTGTGAAGTAGTAACATAGCCTTTGAGTGTGAACTAGAGATCATAGTGTAGTATACTTGTCTAGGTGGCTTGCATAGTGTAGTTTAGAGCTAGTGCTTTGCAAAGCTTGCTACTGTTACTAATCGGCTTGTTAAGTGTTGTTTGTAGATTTTTATAGGCTATTCACCCCCCCTCTAGCCATTTAGGACCTTTCAAGTGGTATCGGAGCCGAGGCACCGTTGATTTGAGGTTTAACAACCTACGGTGTAAAAATGGCTCAACTCAATATTCACATCAACAACATCAAGAAGCCACCCCAATTTGATGGCATAAATTATGCATATTGGAAGAGCAAAATGACCTCACACATCAAGTCAATCAATAGAGAGGTTTGGAAGGTTGTGGAAACAAAGATTGAGATTGCCAATGCGGCCAATCCCACAACCGCCGAAGAAAGATTGCTTCAACTCAATGACATTGCGGTTTGTGCTATTCATGAGGCCGTAGATGAAAAAGTGTTTGAGCAAATCAAGAACATTGAGAGTGCTCATGAAGCTTGGAAGAAGCTTGAGGAATCATATGAGGGCACCAAGGGTGTAAAGGCCGCCAAAGCATACATCTTGAAGGACAAGTTTGCAAGCTTCAAGATGAAGGATGATGAAACCGTGCCGGAGATGTTCCATAGATTGCAAGTCATTGTGAATGATCTCAAGGCCGTGGATGAAGAGGTGAAGGATAGTGACTTCTCCATGAAGTTCTTGAAGAGCTTGCCCAAGCGGTTTGCCACATTGATCACGGTCTTGGTGAAGACAACATTGAGTGAATTGACTCCAAATCAAGTGCTAGCGGAGGTGATGACCGATGATGCTTATAGAGATGATGATGATAAAGAGGAGTTGATCAATAAAAAGAAGAAAGAAAAAGATGAAGACTCCAAAGATGAGAAGAAGAAGAGTGTGGCATTCAAAGCCACATCCTCATCAAAGGGCAAGAGCAAGGCCAAAGAAGAGTCAAGTGAAGATCCCTCTAGCACAAGTGAAAGTGATGAAGAAATGGCCCTTCTAGTAAGAAGATTTTGCAAGTTCATGAAGAAGAAGGGCTACCGGGCAAGAAGAAAGAAGAATGCAAGAAGATTTGATGGCCCAAGAAGATGCTTCAATTGTGGAAGCAAAGATCACTTGGTAGCCGATTGCCCACACTCAAGTGAAGATGATCACAAGGGCAAAAAGAAGAACAAGCATGAGAAGAAGGAGAAGAAAGAGAAGAAGGAATCTTCATACAAGAAGAAGAAGAACTATTCTCATATGGTGACATGGGATAGTGATGCCTCTTCAAGTGATGAAGAGAGTGATGATGATAAGAAGAGCAAGAGGAAGGCACATGCAAGCATTGCCATTCATGACAAGCCTTCCATCTTCGACACTCCTTCTTGCTTCATGGCCAAGGGCTCTAAGGTATCATCCGACACCGAATCTAGTGATGATGATAGTGATGATGACCTAACAAAAGAAGAATTAATTGAAATGCTTGATGATGCACGTATTCATTTTGATAAACTTAGAAAGGAATGCAAGGGCTTGCGCAAGGATAAACAATCCATTGAGCAAGAACTTGAGGAACTTAGAGCATCTTATGAGAGTCTAAAGGAAGACCATAAGAAGCTCCTAAAGGTTCACACTAAGCTTGATGAAGCTCATTCTTCTCTAGTTGAGCAAAATGAAGACTTGCAACAACAAGTGCAAAAGAAAGAAACTAAAACTTGCAACATAGGTGTAACATGTGACATATCTTGTGAACCTATTGTTGTTACCACTAACCCTTCTTGTAGCACTTCCACTACTACCTCACCCACTAGTGACCCTTCACTAGTAGTTGAGAACAAGAACCTAAAGGAGGAGGTTAAAAAGCTTAATCACTCCTTAGCTAAGGCTTATGGTGGTGAGGACCGCTTGCTTATGTGCTTGGGTAGCCAAAGGGCATCTCTCCACAAAGAGGGATTGGGCTATACCCCCAAGAAAGGCAAAACCGCTTTTGCTCCTCACAAGACTTGTTTTGTGAAGAGAAATGGCCGGTATTGCACAAAATGCAAGCAAGTTGGTCACTTAGAGCAAGATTGCAAAAACAAGAAATCCAATACTTATGTATCCTCAATTAAGTTTGATTCTTGCTACGTTCTCACAAAGGGCTCAAATGGTGTGAAGGCTAAGTTTGTTGGTACATCCATGTTGGGTCCAAAGAAGAAGACCATTTGGGTACCAAAGAGCTTAGTCACTAACCTTCAAGGACCCAAGCAAGTTTGGGTACCTAAAAGGAATTGATCTCTTTTTGTAGGTCAATTACAAAGCCGGAGGGAGGCATTGGGTGCTTGATAGTGGATGCACTCAACATATGACGGGTGATTCTAGTATGTTTGGCTCTCTCAACACAAGTGCAAATAGTGGCTATGATGCAATCACATTTGGTGACAACAAGAAAGGGAAAGTGAGAGGACTTGGTAAAATTGCTATCTCCAATGATATGTCTATCTCAAATGTGTTGCTAGTTGAAAGTTTGAACTTCAATTTACTCTCAGTTGCACAACTTTGTGATCTTGGTTTCAAGTGCATATTTGGGGTTGATGATGTTGAAATTGTTAGTGTTGATGGGTCAAATTTAATATTCAAAGGGTTTAGATATGACAACCTATATCTTGTGGATTTCAATGCTAGTGAAACTCAATTGTCAACTTGTTTGATCACTAAGTCAAGTTTGGGTTGGTTATGGCATAGAAGGCTTGGTCATGTTGGAATGAAACAATTGAACAAACTAGTGAAGCATGATCTAGTTAGAGGCTTGAAAGATGTCACTTTTGAGAAAGATAAGCTTTGTAGTTCATGTCAAGCCGGCAAACAAGTTGGAAATACACATCCTAAGAAGAGCATGATGAGTACTAGTAAAGCTTTTGAGCTCTTGCATATGGACTTGTTTGGACCAACCACATATACTAGCATTGGTGGGAGCAAGTATGGATTTGTGATTGTGGATGACTATACTAGATATACATGGGTATTCTTTCTAGTTGACAAGAGTGAAGTGTATGATCTATTCAAATCTTTTGTCAAGAGAAGCCAAAATGAGTTTGAAACAACCATCAAGAAAGTTAGAAGTGACAATGGTAGTGAATTCAAGAACACCAAGATTGATGAATTGTGTGATGAGTATGGTATTGGACATCAATTCTCACCCAAGTATACACCACAATCAAATGGCATTGTTGAAAGAAAGAATAGAACCTTGATAGATATGGCAAGATCAATGCTAAGTGAATACAATGTTAGTCATTTCTTTTGGGCCGAAGCAATCAACACCGCTTGCTATTACATCAACCGTTTATATTGCCATGGTATGCTTGCAAAGACTCCTTATGAGCTATTGAATGGTAGAAAGCCCAACATTGCATATTTTCGGGTTTTTGGTTGCAAATGCTACATTCTCAAGAAAGGCACAAGATTGAGCAAGTTTGAAAAGAAATGTGATGAAGGTTTCTTACTTGGCTATTCAACCACAAGTAAGGCATATAGAGTTTGGAATTTGGCTAGTGGTACTCTTGAGGAGGTACATGATGTTGAATTTGATGAAACCCAAGGCTCTCAAGATGAAGTTGAAAATCTTAGTGACGTGAGAGGCAATGACTTGGCAAATGCAATGAAAAATATGGATATTGGTGATATTAGGCCAAGGCAAGTCAATGATGATGAAGATGATGGTGTAATTCATACTAGTATGCAAGTTGAAAATGAAGCAAGTGCAAGTGACTCACAAGATCAATCTCAAGTGCAAGATCAACAAGCTAGTTCATCTCAATCCAATGATCAAGTTCCTATTCTCCAACCGGTCTCTATTGCAAGGGATCATCCTTTGGATCAAATCATTGGTGGTATTCAAAGTGGAGTTCAAACTAGAGCAAGACTAGCTCAAATTTGTGAGCATTTCTCATTTGTGTCAACCATAGAGCCAACCAAGATTGAGGAAGCATTGAAAGATGTTGATTGGGTCAATGCTATGCATGAAGAGCTCAACAATTTCACAAGAAATCAAGTTTGGGAACTAGTGGAAAGACCAAAGAAACACAATGTGTACTTCTCTCTTGTGTAGCATGTTAGTTAGTTGCTCACTTAAGAGTAGTGTGAAGTAGTAACATAGCCTTTGAGTGTGAACTAGAGATCATAGTGTAGTATACTTGTCTAGGTGGCTTGCATAGTGTAGTTTAGAGCTAGTGCTTTGCAAAGCTTGCTACTGTTACTAATCGGCTTGTTAAGTGTTGTTTGTAGATTTTTATAGGCTATTCACCCCCCCTCTAGCCATTTAGGACCTTTCAATCAGCCTGCATAAGCTACACAAAAAATAAACAAGGACAGGGTGAACCTGTTTAAGCAAGGTTTATATGGTTTCTTGACATATTTGGTGTTATGCATATGATCTATCTACATCTTATGTATGTCAAACAGCCTTCTCCGGCAACGGCGCCAAAAATGCTTGTTGACGTTTCTTAACGAAATGCTATGAGGTATAAATTAATGTGCCACCTGATTTGTCTACAGATCACTTGAACTCTTATCTATCTTTTAGAAGTAATTAGGTTGTCATCCCCAGCATGATTATAAAAGATCTCTGCTTCTTGCAAGTGACTGAAATATATTATATTGTATCCGCAAGCGCACAAATAAAATATACACCATTTACCCAAGAGTATTCCGGGTTGTCATTTATATTTTGCCATTGGAAAGGGTTGGCAATAAGTGGGATGCAGGTAGATAGATAGATGTCATATGCATATGCAAATATGGAGATAACCAAACATAACCTACTTACTCAGGATAGGAGTTATGTCACAATAATAATGATATATATGATAAGCATAAGGATCAATCAACCAATCAATCAGCATATAATAATGATCACTTAGAGCACTTCCTATCTAGGCACTAGCATGGATTAGATTGAAGCATAAGGATATCCTAAGTCATTCTAACTATACTACACTACTAAGTTTTGACCCTAATGCCACGCTTTTTTGTTGCAACGACAAGATTTGGTTGCAACAGGAGTTGTTATCGCAACCATTTGCACTTTGGTAGATGGTTTTTTTGCCACGCAAATTGTTTCGTTGCCCTAAGTATGAAGGTCGTTGCAAAAAGTAAGTGGTATGGCAACCAATTAGATAACCGTTGCAATAACTGGTTACTGTTGCCACGATTTGATTTGCGTTGCGGGCAGTGTTATTGGTTTTCCAATACTGAGATCATATTGCAACTCTTTAGTAGATGGTTGCGATAGCATGTCTATGTTGCAACGAATTTGTTTCGTTGTATGTAATAGTTAGCTTACGTTGCAATAGGGTTGCACATATAGCAACAAAAAAATCATTGCAATCACTAAGGTTCATAGAACAATGCATATAGGATAAAAATAAAAATAAAAGGATATGTTATCAAGTTTCGTACCTAAGACCTTTGAGCTTTGAGTCTATAGGGGAGGTACTTACCACTGCGCAAAAATTTTGATGTCGAAATTAGTTGTAACACCCGAAAAATTGCATTCTTTTAAATAGTGGAAATTTATTTAATTATGCAATTAGTTGATCATTCCAATATAGGGAAATAATAATTTTTCTCAAAATAAAATCAAACCTAGGTCATACACATGTATGATGCATTCATGCTGGAGCATTTCTTCTTTGTACTATTGTAGATTATTTGAATCTCTCAAATATTTCAAAACCCAATTTGAAAATCCTTTTGGAAAATAGAAAAAGAAATTAGAGCAGAGCCCTTTCCCTCTCCTGTCTGGTCCGAGCAGCAGCTTGGCCTGTTTTCCACTCCCTGGCCAGCAGACCCAGGTCGGATGGCCCGAGGACAGCTCGGCCGACCTGCTCCCTTCCTTTCCCCTTACCCCATCCGACTGACGAGTGGGACCCACGGGTCAGCCCTTCCTTCTCCACCTCCCCCGCCGTGCGAACAGAGACGCCGCTGCCGTGTTCATCCACCGCGGCCGAACGCGCGCGAAGCGCCCCTCTGCCGTGACTGCCAGCCCGACCCCAGCGCTCGGCACTACCGACCTGTGGACCCACAGAACAGCCCCTCCCCTGTTTTCCTCTGCTGCTCGCCGAGAGTCCGACGCGGGCAAGAAAGAAAACGGCCGAAGCCGAGTTCGTCGCCGCACCGAGAGTCCGTAGCAGAGAAGAAACGGCCGAAGCCGATTTCTCTGCTTTTCGAGTTTGTTTCAATCTCCGAGATTGTCTCACACCTCGGGAGTATTTAAATAGCGCTACCCCCCCGTAGCCGTCACCTAACCCTAGCCACCTCTTCTCGCCGCCATTGCCGAGCTTCCGCGAGAACCGAGCAGCCGCCGCCACGAGCAATTAGCTCGATTCGCCACCAATTCCTCTCGGTAAGCCTTTGAGGAGCTTCGCTGTGATCTTGAAGAAGTTCCCGAGCACTTTCCCCCTTCGATTTGTGCACTAACACGCCTCCGCCGCCGTTGCAGAGATCCACCGTCCGCCGGATCACGCCGCGAGCTATCTCCGAGTCGATTTCCGACCCTCCCATTACCCTAGGTGAGCTTGCGACGCTCTTCCCGATCTATGGGTACCCTTCCCGACCTATTTCATGCACCGAAGGCCGAGTTCACCTTCTTCGGCGGCCCTCTAGCCATGGCGCCGCCGTCGGCCTCTGTTTTCCGGCCGACAGCACCGCCACCCCTCCTCTCTGTTAATCTGATCCGCCGATTTTGAATCGGACGGCCGAAGAGCAGCCCATACCGATTCGGCCGGCGTTTTGCGAATAACCCCCTATAGTTTTTAATGCTTAGCTCGCAGCCCTTAGCGTGTGCAGTAGATTACGTTTGAAGGCGTATTTATTTTCGGTATATATGAAAATGTGTTTTTAGATTTGAATTCAAAATTGTTTCATTTATAATTTCCACGTTTTAGTTCCAATTTGAACGATTCAAATTGCGTTGGATTCGTAATTTGATGATCTACCAGTTAGTAACACTGTTTCATATGTTATTAACTTTTAAAATTCGAGATTATATTTAATCTATTGTTATTCTGTTATAAATCTTGTAAAATTCATATCTTCCTCGTTTTAAATCCGATTTGCGCAAACTTGATATCGATGTGATTGTAGCAACGTGTAGATTTGTTTTATAACCTTTTCAATTTATTTTCTCTCTGTTGGTGTACTGTTCTAATGAAAACTCTTGTTTGTATGCATGATTGCCCCTGTATGCGTGTGTGTTGTTATGATGGATCGAGTATAGACGGTGAGCTTTACGTGGGTGATCAAGATCAGTACTGCGACAACCCGGATCACCAGGAGTTTGCTGATCAAGGCAAGTATTAGCATGGATCATCCTTGTTGTCCTATTCACCAAATAAATAATTACATTTGCATGTGTCTTCCTTGTTAACCATAGATACTTTCTAGTTTTGTTATCCTGTTCGTTGCTACCTATGGGATTATGCATGTGGTAATTGATGCTAGTGCGTTATTGATATCATGATCATGTGAACTTGATTAATTGATTATGCAATATGATTATAAGATGCCTTTTTAGCAACATGGAACTAGGGGATTCGAGCATAGTTTTGTGATGCTCAAAATCCTTCACCTTTGATAATGATCTGTAAGTATGACACCGGGATTGACAGTGCAACTATGAGGGCTATATGGCTCTGGTTTTAGCTCAGTATGAGGACCTTTTCTAGCTTGTTAGAGGTTACCGAAAGGCGCAAGAGGGGCTTGCCGACTCGGGTATAGTGCGGCCTCTGTCCATATGTGTATAACCTGCGTGACCTTGTGCCATATGGAAGGGGGGCTCTACATCTGCTTGCCGAGGAAACCTCGCGGCCCTAACGTGTTAGACGAACCTTTGAAAGGCTTCATAGTGAAACCCTGCTCTCTCACCTTGGTAGTGTTATGGGAGTAATTAACCCGAGCAGATGGGAATCACGGCTCATAGTGAAAGTGCACAACCTCTGCAGAGTGTAAAACTGGTATACTAGCCGAGCTCACGGTCAAGAGCGGCCTTGGACGTCTTATGGAGTAGTTATTCTTTTGGGGTGATGTTTACTTGTTGCTTACCTATTTATTGCTACTCATTAATTATGTTTACTATGATCATGAGAATGGGTATATTAACTTGTTGCTGTCCAACTGCATAAAAGATGATTAATTAAAAGCAACCTGCTGTTAAACCGTGTCAACCTTTTGAGCCTCATGAACCCATGCTAGACTTGTTGAGTACGACATGTACTTACGCTTGTTTATTTTTCATTACTTGGTTAAAAAATCCCGGATGGGTAACAGATGGTGATAGTGATGAGGACTACCCAGAGGATTACTAGACTTGTGCTTCACCAGTCGACGTCCCTGTGCTATGGAGCTACCACGAGAGTTATCTTTATTTTCCGCTGTGTAATGACTTTGATATTATTCGCTATGTATTAAACATTGGTTATGATACAATTTATGCAATTTGTTGGCTTATGTGTGCGACTGATCTCTGGGCGCACATAAGATTATGCATCCCATTTTATCCTTAAAATTGGGTGTGACATTAGTAGCCACAAAACCTTATACAAATTAATAGCACGTCTTGTGACGGTTATATTTCATTCTATGTAATAGTCTCTTGCGTTGCAAAAAGGTATACACATGACAACAAAATTAACATCGTTGCAGTACCTAAGTTTTTAGCACAATGCTTAAATAAAAAATATATTAAAAAAGGCATGAAAAAATTCCGAACCTAGGACCTCAAGGAGACAAGGACCAACAGATAGGAGCCTACCACTAGAGCCCAACGTTGTTGTCTTTTGGTATCCACAGATCCTCTTATACAAAATAATCTAGAACCCATTTAGCTAAATAGAAATAGATATAGGATCGTCATGGCCTCTCACCCCAGGGATCATCGCAGCCCTCTCCCTGCAGCCAGCGTCAAGTCATTTGATCTTTGCTAACTCAAAGCACACATTCTTCATCTCATTAGGTAAGCAAACAGAAGAATTTTGATCTTCCAAATTGCTGGCCATCACCACTGGCTTCAGATGAGTGTGTTAAGCAACCCAAGTAAACATACAGAGTCCATAGGTTTACGGCAAAAGTATGTATATAGTACATTAATCTTACTACATAACCAGAGAGAATTAGCAACTGTCTAGGCATAACTCCACTACAATCTATCCCTCACAACCAACACCAGCATATAAAATGAGCCCTGCAATTAAATGAAGAGAAAATTCACTATTAGTCAATGCAATGTAATATTTACAAGATAGTGCAATGTAAACCCAAATCCAAACTAATTCAGATGCTTGTTTTTATTGGCTACTTTCATGTTTTGAGGACATGGATTTGCAAATTGTAACTTTTTTATCATATAGCCAAAAGTATCGTTCTTCCACATGCACACTAGATTAGAAACTTTGCACGTACAGCCAAAAGTTCCAATCTATACATGGGCATTGGATTAGACTGCTTATTAACCACTCCCTCCGTTTCAATTTATGATCACTAGGATTATAAAGGAGAACCCACGGGGGTTGTATAAGACCGTATCAGATGTCGGTGTGAATGGTTACATACCAGTCCAAGCAAACAGCTATACATACATCCCTTCACGTTTTGAATTGATTACATGCACACAAAAAAAAAAAAACCGAATCGAAAGGCCTCTTAGACCATCTCTTACAATGTCACAATTCCCTTTCATGATTGTAGATTTACCAATTATGGGGAATAAAAAGCGTCCACCAGATTCTGTATATGGATTTTCTTTTTCTCCAAATGCTATCTTGCAAAATCGCTCGGTAGAAATCTCGAGCCACCATCGCTCACGATCCGGTCGTGTGCCTTCCTCTCCCCGTGCGCGCGCCCATTCCTGTAATGGCTCAATCCGATCAAAGAGATGTAACATGTCACATTTCAAATAAGGAGAATGAACAAAAAGAATCTTTCATGGCACTCTTGTTTTCTAGAGAATCAATTTTTTTTAAGAGCATCTAAATCACGATTTTAAGATTAATTTTACCGCTGCTGCTATCGACTCGACATTCTGAATATGATCCGTCACTGTTTTTCCCAATTCCAAACTAGTGAACATTCACCCATTTCTAAACGAGCGATCACTTTTCACACGCATGCTCTCCACGCCGCCGTGCACGGACTCTGACCTGTGCTCGATTTAGTGAACGATCAGACCACGTGCGGCAATCACTCCCCTCCCCCATATCCTTTTTTCTGGTGTGTGAAGTCAGTGCTCACACAGGCCCGAAAAAAAGCAAAACATTACTTTAAATGATATAATTCCTCAACGATTTGTCCATTTTTAATTTTCTGCATCATTACGCGATGAGGTAAACAAAGGTAGGTCTCGTGTGCATATGTTTCGAAAAAAATGCATTTTAGTAGGACATATAAGTTATAACTTCTATATAGTTTCTTTTCCATTTCCTTTTTAACAACGTCGGTAATTTGTAAGAATTACTTATGTACACAAGTTCTATAGAATAAAAAATTATGTACAAGTTTAAGTTTGATAAATTTTTGTATTTAAGTGTATTACATATCTTTTGTATTTCTAAGTTTGGTATGAGATATAAGTTATTTCTTTTCTTTGGGTTTTAATAACTTATGTTTCTAAGTTTGGCATAAGTTATAAATTAATTTGTTTTTTTGGTAACTTGTGTATATAAGTTATGTTCATAACAATTTTTACATAAATTTGATGTTGTAAGTTAATAAATATAAATTGCTACTAAATAAAATTCTTCAAAATATATACAAGTTGGCTATAGTTTTATTTGCATCATTATGAAGTATATATCGATGCAGACGTAATCAAAATTGGATATAATATTCAAAAATTATAGCAATTCCGAATAAACATATTTTGTTTTTTTCTAGCTTGCATCACATGACGTCACGGCAAGATGGAAAGCATGCGGGAGCACATGAAGCTGAGGATCGACACATCCAAAAAGAGAAAGTGATGGGATTTTTTTTTTGTGAGGGAGTGATGGGATTTTTTAAAGTATGCCCAAAAATTATTGTTGGTTTTGAGTTGAACTGAATGATGTGGAAAGAACGAAATGCCAGAACTTTTGAGGCTATCATCAACGGCTCAGTAGGTTCTGTCACGTATTCGGGATGAGGCCATGGGATGGTGTGCAGCCGGCTTCATGCAGCTGTGGTCGTTGCTCGCGTTTGGATTGACGCGATTCTGATGCTGTTTTCTTCTAGTAGCAAAGTTTAGCGCAATGTAATCCTATTTGATTGTGGGGTGGGGTGGTGGGCTTTTGGGGCTTTCGGTAATCTTGGTTACTGTCGCCGGGTTGTATTTTCTTTAAAAACTCCTACCTGCTTAATGCATTACACGTCTAGGCGTGTTCTAGAAGAAAAAAAGATGAACTGAGTGCTTGCGATTCATTAGTGGCTCTGCACCGTTCCTGCCTCATCCAAGGCTGCCTTCAATCCGAATCTCAATGTCCACTATGGCCGTTGCCATCGTTGCGCTTGGACCCATGGCGCCACCGTTGTCCAGCAAGCCACCTGTGGTGCCACCGTACCGTCGTTGGATCCTCGTGATCCATGGCGACATGGCTTTCTTGGTTGTGCGTTTGTGCCACCTGTGCAGGCCATCGGTAACTTGACGTAGGGAGCACCTCATGTTTTCCTTGTCAGGGACACACGTTAACTCCTCTGGTCATATGAATTTTCTTTAGTTTTGCGTCCACTTTGAAGCTCTATAGACGCTTTGGGACATCTTAAATTCAGATAGCTTCAAATTTAAACATGGGATGTCTTGGGGATGAAATCAGGCACCAGATATGCACCGACGGCCACCTGTGCAAAATACTGTTTCAGTGCTTTGGGTGCTGGGTTGCTGAGAAGCGAAAATCTTCCGCTCACTCTAGTTAGTCATGGTGTTCTGATTCTTTTGAAGTCGTCGCAGAGTCGGCGAGAGATGCTTAAGCGAGTATCAGAATTGATAGGTGACATAATCACTAGACTATAAATATGGTTTATACAAACAGAATTTACAGGTTCTCAAGAAATTACAGGTGGAAACTCATTACAAGTGTATTAATAATAATATTACATTTCTTCCAAACAGGCTCTGCCATTGTAGCAGTTCTGAAGAAATATATGTACACTAATTCAGTGTTCTTAACTTTCTGTTTTGCCCTTGGCAATTTGCATACTCATAAGGAACAGTTCAGTTGGTTAGTTATACAGTACTACCTACCTAGCGGACGGGCTGCGCGTCCACACCACCCTGCCGTCGCCGAAGCCGCACGCGATCGTCGCCGCCGGCCGCGCCCACGCAGGCGCCGCGGCCGCCTGCTGTCCTCCGCCGGCGACGTCGGCGGCGGCGAGCAGCACGGGCCGGCGGCAGAGAGGGCACTCGGGGCGCAGCGGCAGCCACCTCCCGATGCAGTCCGCGTGGAACGCGTGGCCGCACGCCGGCAGCGCACGTACCGCCGCCGGTTCGGCCGCTATACCAGCCGGCAGCAGCTCGGACAGGCACACCGTGCACTCGTGGGACGGTGCCGGCAACGGCGAGCCCCCCGCCGTGACGCCGCCGCGCGCCTCGCCCGCCGCCGGCGCCGGCGCCGACGCTATGGACAGAACGGCCGCCGTAGCGGCGGCGGCGGCGGCTATGGTCACGGTGCCCGCGACGGCGGCCATGGCTGCCGGCCGGCGGACGGATTCTTTAGTTTCCTCTCTGGTGCTTGTGCTCTGCGTCGGCGCGTGTGTCGGTGATGCGATGCGTGCGCATGTATATAGCCCCGAGAGAGGAGGAGGAGGAAGGCGACGTGGGCGCATCAACGCCAGCTCGCCAAGCGATGACAGGTGAGGGGAGCACATCGCACAGCCGAAAGGCTGTCCGACATGAAAGCGACCTGCTTATGTTCTGCTTGCATCCATTTCTCGGTCGCCTTTCATTGCTTCTGTTCTGCTTTGCATCCATTTCTCGGTCGTCTTTCGTTTCCGGAAGCTTAAAGAAAGGGATTTGTGCGGATTAAAGCTATAGCTAGCGACCTGATCCCCAGTCGTTGAAGCCGTTTAGTTACATTTTCATACATGAAACATGCATGTCCGTGGTTGCATGATTGCATTGGCAAGGCGAACTCCCAATAATTCAGCGCTGGTAGGTATGGCGCTCCCTCCATTCCAAATTACAAGTCATTTTAGAATCTTAGAAAGTCAACGCATTAACTTTGACCGAGTTTATACGATAAGACCATAAAATTTACAAAATCAACTTAGTATTATTAGATTCATCACTAAATGTATCTTCATAGTATGTTTATTTGGTGTTATAAATCTTTTTATTTTTCTCTATAACTTTAGACAAACTTGATATATACTTTGACTCTCCAAAATTTTTAGAATAACTTATAATTTAAGATGGAGTGAGTATAACTATTATATTTTTTTTCTACTAAACATCCATAGTGCGATTCCCACGTGTTATAACTAGTAATAGTAAACATTAGAGGAAGCCTACTACTTTGATAGTGCATATATAAATAAATCATGTTGCTAGCTGAAACAATATATGCATCCATTATATTCCATATGCAAAAAAGTCTTTGGTGGTCTAAGTAGCACTTCTAAAGTCTAGCCACTTTCCGTTAGAACGAATTTTAGATTGGGTTAAATAAAAAATCCTCTCATCCATGGTTCGTGGTCATTCTCACATGGTGCCGCTGTGTACGGCAATGTGATCCTAAACGCTAAACGGTAAACAGTTAGTCACCATCTGTTTAGCGTTTAGACCTTTAAACGGTGTTTAAATAGAGTTAAACGGTCTAAACGGTTTTATAAAATAATAATAAAATATGCATACTCCCTCCGTATTGTTAAATGATGATGTTTTATAAAAGGTATTGGTCAAACATTGGGAATATAAATCATGAATAACTTTTAAATTGTTAAGTTTGAAAATATGAAAACTATATAAATAAATTTATCTTTAAATATATTTTCATAAAAGTATATATATATATATATATATATATATATATGTGTGTGTGTGTGTGTATATGTATATGTGTGTGTGTGTGTGTGTGTATATATATCACTTTTCAATAAATATTTTTATAGAAACATGAAGTCAAAATCATGCATTGATGACCGTGTCGCTGTCCTAAACATCATCTTTTACCAATACGGAGGGAGTATTTGTATATGTAAAAATTAAATATGCAAGAAACCTTACATATTTACACATGTAAAATTCAAATATCCTACCAAATAATCTTTTTTTTAAGAATTATAAATCCCACAACACTTCATATAATTACAATATTAGTTAGTTTCGTGTTAATGTGATAGTCGTAGTCCTCTAATTGACTAAATTATGGATTAAATGGTTGTTTAACTTATTTAATCATGTTTAATGTGAATTTGTTTAGACCATTTAGACGGGATTAAATGGTTCAAACAGGTTTAAATGCCCCAACCGTTTAATTCACCATTTAGGGTCTAAACGACATGGGTGGCTTCTGTTTACCGTTTAAAAGGGTGTTTAAACGGACTAAACGGCCATTTAGGCGAACAATGTGTACGGGTCAGACAGCGGTTAGCGGTCTTAGCTGATGCCAGATTATACATGACCCTATAACATGTAAAGTAAGGAATACTAATTAACTGCAGCTACCAAGCAGCCAGATAACAAGAACAATGTACATATACATGCCACCACGAACAAGCTAATTAATTAAGTCGTCCTCCATTCTCTTCTAAAGAAGAAAGGAAAGGGATTAAGAGAAGTAGTCAACCTATACTAGAGACTAATTGCTGACAGTACCAGGTTGATATTACCTAGCTATACCGATCCATCTGTCACAGCTTTCTTTGCATCACTACGTTACTCGCCATTTCGCGCGCATTGGAGGATCCCTTAGAGTAGCTAGCTAGTTGGGGCCGGCCGTGTGGTGCATCCATCATATCCAAAATACAGACACAGAAATGGTGTGCCCGATGAAGTGTGTTTTTTTAGTAAGTTTTACAAACACAGCACAAAACGCCGACGAGTTCACGTACGCTTATGCATACCAATGGATATCGACATGCCGTATATATATATACACTGTATTCGTTTCTAGCAATATATTTTGGCAACTGCTCGGGTACCCCGCCCCTCTTTGCACGAATCATAATGCAAATTGGTGATTAATTAACCCATTTTATTATTATATATAATTAATAAAAGAGTTATCGCGCAATGGATCACGTACGCGTCTCTTTTTCTCGGCCGCGACAACGTCACCTCCCTCGTGGTCTCTACTCCATCGATCGCAGTCGCAGGCACCCCCTCCTCCCGGCCCCTGCCTCGTCCCTCGCACGTCCATGCATCCACTGCTCCACCGCGTTATGGTCCTCCCTCGCACGTCTGCCCACTGCCCTGCAGCGGCGTGCGTGGTAGGGTTTCGCTAGAGTCACAGGGCGCCGCTAACAACCCTGCAGCCAACCGCAACCTCCCGCTGCCTCGCCGCACTATCGTCTCACCCGCCTCCATCGTAGTGACGTGGCCACTGCCCCCAAAACTCATCTTATAGCCGTCGATCGGGGATATCATTCGCCGGCGAGCTCTCTCGTCTTCGACGCCAATGGCTAGTTCATGGGCGCGTCATGGCCGGCCTCCCTCGTGGCTCGTGGTCGTGCGCTCGGCACTGATCGAGCGCAACTACCTTGGACTTTGCGTTAATTAATTAAGAGTAAAGTGCATATCTGATCCTTACCTTGAACTTATCTCCCTATATATGTTAATTAAGCCGGCCCATGAACTTTCAAAGTGTGTGTTAAGTGGGTGCCAAATCAATGTTTAGGTCTAAGTTAAGTCCCAAGCGAACGTATCATGGTGACAGCTGTTGAAGTGGCATTGACGTCATGCGTGTCTTCCCCTAGCTTGCGTCTTAGTTAACTCCCCTGTCTTTCCCGCGCGGCTCCCTTGTCTCCCCCCTGTCAGAGCAAAGAGCCGTCGGCGCAATGGAACATTAGTCGAGCTCGCCGGCGCCACCTAGCGCGTGTTCTGCCAGGATCGACGGGCCGCATGCTCCGAGTGCGGTGCTCGCATGGTGCACCAGTTTGTCAGCAAAGTGTATTGGCATGGTTATAAGTGTGAATGAATGCAAAAAAAAAAAAAAAAAAAAGGAATAGGAAAAGGAATGAAGAAGAAAAGTATTGGCGCATGCGGCAAGGGGTTCATAGCACAGAAACTTGCACATGTGCTTTTATACCTTCTAATGTTTTCATAGAACCACCACGTAAAGAAGACACAGAACCTGAGTAACCCATGTCAGCAAGCAATGAACATAACTGAGTCCTTCCAGCTTGCATTCAGAAAAATGACATAAATTAAAAGACAGAAATTTGAACACAAATATCCCAACTTCCAGCACTGCTTTCATTTTAGCAAAAGTGGACAGCATTTGGTGTTTTGATGCATTAATTAAACCAGAATTTGGATGCTTATATTTACAAGTGTTTGGACTTTGGACGAATTTATCATTCATTTGCTCAAAAGGAAGTAAGTGTGCCATCCTTTTGCTACACTACTTCAAGTATTGGTAGGTCTGGTAGCAGTAGTCTTGGCTTTCTTGGAAGGTGGTTTCGTGTTGTGCTGGTATTCCTTTTCTTGGATGATGTAGCCTTGCCTGAGTGTGCTTGCATTCAGTGGCACATGCCTTCCTGTTGCATGGTTGGACATCATGAAGTTTGAGTCTGGCAAAGGCTCCTGAGGCTGTGACAGTGAACTCTCTCAGGTTTTGTAGACAATTTAGTGATTTTAGAGCATGTAATGTGCAAATAAAAGTCAAATTAAAGGACATTAAATGTTTTGTATATTACCTCTCCCAGCATATGAGTCCACATTGTCATGCTTGTCTGTCATTTTGTCTGCAGATGTGTCTTGCCTTGAGTTCAGAGGAGCATTCTGGTTTGTTTCTATGTTAGCCTGAGTGACTTCTTCATTTGCAGGCTCTTGTCTTGCTGCTTCCTCTCTCTCCTGCTGAAGGTTTGCTTGAGTGGTGGCCACTAGCTGCTTCTGGATTGAATCCCATTCTTTTTTTAATTTACATCCACTAGTGTTATGACTAGCTTCTAAACAGAAAATTTTGGATTGGTCATGTCCTCGTCTCTGAATGAAGTGAACCTTAACCTTGAACTACCCTCACCATCAGATTCTGCTAGTTCTAGCCCCTCATCATTAGTCTCTTCATCATCTGAGTCCACATGTGGCCTGCTCTCGCTTACTCTCCGTTTGTTCCACTACTACTCACTTCCCCATCGGTTGCCCGACTCGAGGCCCCCAGCCGGCGGCGCAGCAGCGCCCTCCCACTGCTTCTTCTCCGGTGGCCGCCATCGCCCTCCCGTTTTGTGGCGGCCTGCGCTAACATCAACTGAAGCAGTCACTCTCCACTCCCCTCCTTCCTCTCTCCTATACCCCTCTCTACTCCACCTTGCTCCTCCAACGAGCTGGCTGACCGGTGCGGCGGATTTAGGTCCCCTGGGGCCGGATCCGGCCTCCTACCCAGATCTATGGTCTCTGCGGCTAGAAAGGATCGATGGCATGGCACCCCTTTCACCTCCAGCGTACTGGTGTCGCAGGGCCGTGGGACGTCTAAGCGCTGCTACGTGGAGCGGTTACGGTCACCGTTGCGTTCGTCGGTGGAGGCTGGCTTAGCCTGGACGGAGTCGCACCGGCGTGTCACCCCACATTCACTGGCGTCACTAGGAGGCGGCTCGGCTCGGACCTGGCCATGGCCTCGTGGAAACCGTGCGTCTAGTGGGTGTGGCTCGGTCTGGCCCTAGTGAAAGGCCCTAAATGGCTAGAGGGGGGTGAATAGCCTATAAAAATTCTATAAACAACACTCGAGCAAATGGGTTAGACAAATATAAGGCGAAGCGAATTTTGCGCTAGCCTAACAAAAATACAAGCCACCTAACCATTCTAGGCTATTGTCTCTAAAACACACAACAAGTTAAATCACTACTTTACACTACTCCTATTTGAGCAACTAAGCAAGAGACCTACATAAAGGTAAATACAAGAAAGTAAAGAGTTGAGAAGTGATTTTATACCGCCGGTGAAGAGAAGATGAATACCAATGTAATCAATCAATCAACACAAATGAAAACCTCGGCAAGAGAGTTGACACAATGATTTTTACCGAGGTTCACTTACTTGCCGGCAAGCTACGTCCTCGTTGTAGCGATACACCCACTTGGAGGTTCACGCGCTAATTGGCATCACACGCCAAACCCTTCAAGGGTACCGCACAACCAACATAAGATGGGGATCCACCAAGCTACAAGCAATCCACTAGAGTAGCCTTTTGCGATCTCCCACGAGGAAGGCTCAAGAACCCCTTACACTTCACCGATCGGAGGCGGAGACAATCACCAACTCCCCTCAATGATCCTCGCAGCTCCAAGCCGTCTAGGTGTCGGCAAACTCCAAGAGTAACAAGAGAATCCGCAGCGAAATACAATCACCAAGTGCCTCTAGATGATCACACTCATGCAATTCACTTGATGCTCTCCTATCTCACCAAATGATGATCACAATCAAGTGGAATGTGTGAGAGAGGAGTGGAGAGGCTCACAAGTTAGTAGGAGTGATTAGAATGGCCAAGAGAGCTCCCCAAACCAGCAGCCCAACTATTTATAACCCCCTCACACAAAGAGAGCCGTTGGGCTACTCTGCGCGCCGTCGGACAACAACCGTCGGACGCCAAACGCGCCACCGTCGGACTACTACCCTCGGTCCGACGCTCCGGATGCGTGCCACATGTAAGTAGCTGTTTGAAGTCGATCGTTGGGTAGCAACGGCTAGTGGTTCGCGCCAACTACTGACCGTCGGACTCTCAACTCGTTGGACTAACAAAAGCTTCCGTCCGACATTTCCAGAGAGCTCCAGAAATGGTAAAACTGTCGGACAGACGTCCGACGCTCGCCGTCGGACTAAACCCAAGTGTCCGACGCACCATAGCTCGCCACGTGTCGCTCTGCCATCGCTCTGCACCGTCGGACTGAAGAAGATTGGGCCGACACTCGCCAAACCAGCGTCCCACGCTCACAAACAGAACAGAACTGGAGTTAGCCGTCGGACACAGCCAAAGGTCCGACGCTCGGTCAAGTTAGCGTCCGATGCCTAACTTTTACAGGTTTTCAACCAAACTTCGCACCCTTTGATCCCAAGTGCTAACACCAAGTGTTTCATTAACTTGTGCACGTGTGTTAGCCCTTTTTAAAGCAATTTTCAAAGGGTTTGTTAGTGTCACTTGTATCTATATGCATATGCAATGAACATGATCAACTAGTGGCACTTGATAACCGCATGTCATGAACAATTTCTCCCCTCTTGATAGTACAGCTATTTCTCCTAAATGTGATCACTCTCTCTATAGAGTCTTGATCACTAAAGGCAAAAAGAGCTCCTATCGGTTATACCTTTGCCTTGAGCTCCTGCTTTTCTCCACTTTCCTTATCATCTCTTGATGAAGCTTGTGGACTCCATTTGATGATGGACTTACACCATTTGCATGGATGCCATCATTAGGGCTTTCTCCTTTTGTTGATGGATTTATACCATTTGCATGGATGCCGTCAATGCCCTACACCTGTGGCCTCCACCGACCCGGTCCTTTGCTCCATCTTGATGTTTGCTAATTAATCTCATGAAACACTTAGAGCAAACATTAGCAAACTAGGTTTCATCAATTACCTAAAACCAAACATGGGCTTTCAATTTCCCCCTTTTTGGTAATTGATGACAACCTTCACAAAGATATAAAAGGAATAAGAAGTTTGCACTTTGGTAGTATTAGCTCCCCCTACATATGTTATTCCTTGTGTTTAGTTCAATTTTTCACATATGCATGGATTTGAAAGTTTGGGTGAGCTACCACTACCAAATGATGCTGAGGTATATAGAATGGACCTTTGAAGCGTGATACCATCGGAGTTGCGGAAATATACCATCCTTAGCACCATTGTTCACTAGTCATGCATCACAAACTCAAAATACCTCGTGAGATCAACATTTAAGCAAGAGAGGTACTTTGTATGACAAGTAAGTCCTATGCATGCTAGTTTTTTTCAATCACCATTCAAATCCTATTTCTAAGCAATACACCAATCAAGCAAGTATAGGAATTGAAGTTTGACAAAGCAACAACTTATTCATGAGCTTGCTCCCCCTACTTGTGTGCTATCAAATTTTTAATTGACCCCTTTCCTTTCTTATCTTTGTGACTTTCTTTCTCCCCCTTTGTCAACAATCACCAAAATTGTGCAAATTATGGGAGTATCAAGTCAAATAATGGGGTTTTAATTCTTTTTTACTTTGGTTCAACCTAGATCACTTGCCTAGAATATGTAACTAAGTTTGATCCAAGGACAAGCTTTTTCACACCTCACTAGTAGGGTTATCTTGACCGTGTTAAGTTACACACCATGAGCACATGTTCTAGATTCAACACTAGGTTTGCAAGCCCATCAATATGTCATATGCTACCACTAGGCCACACAAGCACAAAGAACAATACTGGTACCATATATACATCAAAAACATTTATTTTTCATGAATGAGCCTATAAGATGCATCTCATGTCTATATGCACTACACAAGTCCTAATCAAAGTATGAATGCCATATAATGTGGGATGTCATATAATGTCTCAACCAACTTTACCTTGCTTTAGTCGAAGGAGAAGCATGTCATATAATGTGGGACGCTTTTCACTTCATGTTGGAGAAGTCTAATATGTTTAGCTCACTTCTCAACTTGCAAAATCTTGACTCATCAAGTGGCTTGGTAAAGATATCGGCTAATTGATCTTCAGTGCCAACACTTTCAATTGCAATGTCCCCTTTGATTTGATGATCTCTAATGAAATGATGTCTTATGTCAATGTGCTTTGTTCTTGAATGTTGCACGGGGTTATTGGTTAGCTTGATAGCACTCTCATTGTCACATAACAAAGGCACTTTTTTGTATTTCAATCCAAAGTCACTCAAAGTAGCCTTCATCCAAAGAAGTTGTGCACAACAACTTCCGGCACTAATATACTCCGTTTCGGCCGTTGAGAGAGCAACACTATTTTGCTTCTTTGATGACCATGAAACAAGTGACCTTCCAAAGCTTCTTTTGATGACCATGAAACAAGTGACCTTCCAAGCAATTGACAAGTTCCACTAGTGTTCTTTCTATCCACCTTGCAACCAGCATAATCGGAGTCCGAATATCCAATAAGCTCAAAGTTGGACCCCTTAGGATACCACAACTCAACATCTTGTGTGTCCTTTAGATACCTCAATATTCTCTTTGCGGCTTTTCAAATGACTTTCTCTTGGTGAGGCTTGAAATCTTGCACACATGCACACACTAAACATGACATCCAGTCGAGATGCGGTCACATAAAGGAGACTTCCAATCATTGATCTATATAGCTTTTGATCCACCATTTTACCACTATCATCCAAATCCAAATGCCCATTAGTTGCCATAGGTGTGCTCATGGGCTTTGCAAATTCCAATCCAAATTTCTTCACCATGTCCCTTATGTATTTGCCTTGACTCACAAACGTACCATTTTTCATTTGCTTTACTTGAAGACCAAGGAAGTAACTAAGTTCACCGATCATGGACATTTCAAACTCACTTGCCACCATATTGCCAAATTTTTCACAAAAATCTTGATTTGTTGACCCAAATATGATATCATCCACATATATTTGCAACACAAAAAAATCATTGCCAAGCTTCTTAGTGAAGAGAGTAGTATTAATCTTTCCCATTTTGAACCCTTTGGAGAGCAAGAAATCTATCAATCTCTCATACCATGCTCTAGGTGCTTGTTTCAAACCATACAATGCCTTCCTTAACTTGTACACATGGTTGGACTTCTTCACATCTTCAAATCCAGGAGGTTATTTCACATATACCAACTCATTGATATATCCATTGAGAAATGCACTCTTGACATCCATTTGATACAACTTGATGTTGTGGGCACTAGCATAGGCTAACAAGATTCTAATTAACCCCAATCTAGCAACCGGTGCATAGGTTTCTCCAAAATCAAGCCCTTCTACTTGAGTGTAACCTTGTGCAACCAATCTAGCCTTGTTTCTTATCACAATGCCATCTTGATATTGCTTGTTTCTAAAGACCCATTTGGTTCCAATCACATTATGTTTCTTTGGTCCTTTCCACTAGCTCCCAAACTTGATTTCCTTGTAAATTATTGAGCTCTTCATGCATGGCATTTACCCAATCAACATCTTGCAATGCTCCTTAATCTTGGTTGGCTCTATGGATGATACAAATGAGAAATGCTCACAAATTTGAGCTAGCCTTGCTCTTGTTTGAACTCCACTTTGAATACCACCAATGATTTTGATCCCAAAGGATGATCCCTTGCAATAGAGACCGGTTGGAGAATAGAAACTTGCTCATTAGATTGAGATGAACTAGCTTGTTGATCTTGCACTTGAGTTTGATCTTGTGAGTCACTTGCACTTGCTTCGTTATCAACTTGCACACTAGTATGAATAGCACCATCATCTTCATCATCATTGACTTGCCTCGGCCTAATATCACCAATATCCATATCCTTCATTGCATTTGCCAAGTCATTGCCTCTCACATCATTGAGATTTTCAACTTCATCTTGAGAACCTTGAGTTTCATCAAATTCAACATCATGCACATCCTCAAGAGTACCACTAGCCAAATTCCAAACTCTATAAGCCTTGCTTGTGGTTGAATAGCCAAGTAAGAAACTTTCATCACATTTATTCTCAAACTTGCTCAATCTTGTGCCTTTCTTGAGAATGTAGCATTTGCAACCGAAAACCCGAAAATATGCAATATTAGGCTTTCTACCATTCAATAGCTCATATGGAGTCTTTGCAAGCATACCATAACAATATAATCGAATGATGTAGTAGCAAGCGGTGTTGATAGCCTTAGCCCAAAAGGAATAACTAACATTGTATTCACTTAGCATTGATCTTGCCATATCAATCAAAGTTCTATTCTTCATTTCAACAATGCCATTTGATTGTGGTGTATACTTGGGTGAGAATTGAAGTCCAATCCCATACTCATCACACAACTCATCAATCATAATGTTCTTGAATTCACTACTATTGTCACTTCTAACTTTCTTGATGATTGTTTCAAACTCATTTTGGCTTCTCTTGACAAAATACTTGAATAGATCATAGACTTCACTCTTGTCAATTAGAAAGAATACCCATGTGTATCTAGTGTAATCATCCACAATCACAAATCCATACTTTTTTCCACCAATGCTAGCATATGTGGTTGGTCTAAACAAGTCCATATGCAAGAGTTCAAAAGCTTTACTAGTACTCATCATGCTCTACTTAGGATATGTGTTTCCAACTTGTTTGCCGGCTTGACATGAACTACAAAGCTTATCCTTCTCAAAAGTGACATCTTTCAAGCCTCTAACTAGATCATCCTTCACTAGTGGTTCAATTGTTTCATTCCAACATGACCAAGCCTTCTATGCCATAACCAACCCAAACTTGACTTTGAGATCAAATATTGACAATTGAGTTTCACTAGCATTGAAATCTACAAGATATAGGTTGTCATATCTAAAGCCTCTTTGAATATCAAATTTGAGCCATCAACACTAACAATTTCAACATCATCAACCTTGAAAATGCACTTGAAACCGAGATCACAAAGTTGTGCAACCAAGAGCAAATTGACGTTCAAGCTTTCAATTAGCAACACATTTGAGATGGACATGTCATTGGATATTGCAATCTTACCAAGTTTTTTCACTTTCCTTTTCTTGTTATCACCAAATGTAATTGTATCATAGCCACTATTCGCACTTGTGTTGAGAGAACCAAACATATTAGAATCCCCGGTCATATGTTGTGTGCATCCACTATCAAGCACCCAATGCCTTCCCCCGGCTTTGTAATTGACCTAAAAAAGAGATCAATTCTTTTTAGGTACCCAATGTTGGTTGGGTCCTTGGAGGTTAGTGACTAAGCTTTTTGGTACCCAAATGGTCTTCTTCTTTGGACCCAACATGGATGTACCAACAAATTTAGCCTTCACACCATTTGAGCCCTTTGTAAGAATGTAGCAAGAATCAAATTTATTTGAGGATACATGAGAGTTGGATTGCTTGCTTTTACATTCATGCTCTAAATGACCAACCTGCTTGCATTTTGTGCAATACCGGCCATTTCTCTTCACAAAACAAGTCTTGTGAGGAGCAAAGGTGGTCTTGCCTTTTTTGGGAGTATAGCACAATCCCTCTTTATGGAGAGATGCCCTTTGGCTACCCAACCACATAAGCAAGCGGTCCTCACCACCATAAGCCTTAACTAAGGAGTGATTGAGCTTTTAACCTCCTCATTTAGGTTATTGTTCTCAACTAGTGAGGAGTCACTAGCGGGTGAGGTAGTGAAAGTCCCTAGTTTGGTTTTGGAAAATTGATGAAACCTACTACTAACCTAAGTGTTAAGTGTGTGTAGCCTAAAAGAGGCTAGTGGTGTGTGGAGGAAGTTGACATGAACTAAGAAGTGGAGATCAAGTGAAGAAAAAGGGAAAAAAAGGAAAGGATCAAAGAGCTAGAGGTAAAGGTATAAGTTAGGGCTCTTTGATTTAGTGATCAAGGCACTTAGTGAGTGCGATCACATTTAGGATAGTTGGCCGGACTATTAAGAGGAGAATGTTTCGTGAACCCGGTCGGCAAGTGCTCTAGGTGCATATTTGTTGTATACACTTGATCTAACCTAGAGTGACTAACTTTGCCTTGCAAATGCGCTTAAAACTTGCTAATATTCGTGCCTAAAAGTGTGAGACACTTAGTTGTTAGCATCTTAAAGCAAGGAAGTTGAAGAGAGAGTGAAAACAGCTCAGAGGAGCACCGGACGCTGGCTGTGCGGTGGGTGCCCACCGGACGCGTCCGGGTATTTGACCTCCCTGGAAATCTGTGAAAGCATCGGACGCTGGAACAGTAACTCCAGGCGTCCGGTGACTTGTTTCATGCGTCCGATAAGAAGTTCAGAAACTGACACGGTGAGTGCACCGGACGCTAGGGAGCGACCGGTGACCTAACAGCGGATGCGTCCGGTGCCGATTTGAGCTCTCTGGATGCTCTCTTTTGTTGCACCAGACACGGGGAGCGGTCTGGTGTGACTGCTCCGCGTCCGGTGTGAGCACGTGCAGGAATAAAATTCAAACGGCTACTACACGTGTCAGCGGGCGATACACCGGACAACCGCCGGACGCGTCCGGTGCGAACTTAAGGAGCGTCCGGTGTGCACGATTTCATAGTAAAACAGCTAGACCTTTGAGCACGCCTATAAATAGGAGTGTGGCTGCCTTGGGGCATCTCTCTTGTGCATTTTGATCATCCTAAGCCCCTTGAGAGCTCAGCACACTCCCTCCAACTCTCTCCCTTTGATTCAACTCAAGTTTTTTGATTGAGAGAGAGTGAATCAAGTATAGTGATCATCTCATTGCGTCCTAGTGCACTTGGTGGCCTGGTGGCGGAGTAATTCTTGTTACTCTTGGTGATTGCCATCACCTACCCGGTTTGGAGGTGGAGAAGGTGTGGAGAAGCTTGGTGATTATGCTTGCTCACACCGGTGGATTATGAGGGGTTCGTGCCTACCCTGAGCGGAGTGCTCAAAGGTAACTCTACTGGATTGCTCGTGTCCTTGAGCTACTTCCTCCGTGGTAAGTCCTTGTGACGCCTTGTGTAGGCTCGGTGTGTGATACCGATTAGCCACCGGACAACCGGTTGAAGTCGACACAACGGGAACGTAGCGTGCCGACAAGCACGTGAACCCGGGGATAAATCTTGGTGTTCATATTGCTATCCTCAATCGATCGAGTGAGTGATTTGTTGATTATCCTGGTGATTGGCTTCGTCTCAAGGCAAAGGTATAATCATTAAGCACATCTTGTTTACCTTTGTGCAAAGTAGTTTAGTCTCTAGCTAGCTAGTCTTGTGTAGTTGCGTAGTTGCCTTGCTTGTGCTAGTTAGCTTGTGTGTCCTAGGGCTTAGTGTTGACTAGAATTATGTAGGTGCTTGCTTAGATTAGTTGTTGCTTAAGCATTGCAATTATAGCCTCTTATGGTACTAATCACTTGTTCTATTGGTTTATAGAATTTTTATTTAGGCTATTCACCCCCCTCTAGCCAACTTGAACCTTTTCAAGTGGTATCGGAGCCGTGGTCACCGTTTAATCAAGGCTTAACATCCTTCGGTGCATTGAAATGGCTCATATCATGTTCAATCATGTTGGAGGCAAACCACCTCACTTTGATGGCACAAGCTCATTTGATTATTGGAAGAGAAAGATAAGGATGTATGTTGGCTCAATTCATGAGAAAGTGTGGGAGGTCACCGAAAAGGAGTACATTGTGCTTGATCCCGCAAGCCCCACACCTAGAGAGCAAGAGAACAATCAATGCAACACAATGGCTCTCAACACCATATACAATGGCATTGATTCAAAGGTGTTTGAGCAAATCAAGGATTTGGATAGAGCAAGTGAAGTGTGGACAAGACTAGAGAAAACATATGAGGGCACTTCAACGGTAAAGAGTGCCAAGTTGTACATGCTCAAGGACAAGATCTCAAACTTCAAGATGGATGATGGAGAGAGTATTCCGGAGATGTTCTATAGGCTCCAAGTGATAATCAATGATCTCAAGGCTTTGGGAGAAGAGACAAGTGATGAGGACTTCTCTCACAAGTTTCTCATGTGCTTGCCTAAAAGGTTCAAGCCCTTGAGGACTATCATCTTCCGGGGTGGCTTGAAGGGTGTCACTCCAAATGAGGTTCTTAGTGATATGATGACCGAGGATCAATTAATGAGAAGAGTGATAGTGAAGAAGTGAAGAAGGAGGACGACAAGAACAAGAAGACCGTGGCATTCAAATCGACCACCTCTTTTCCAAGAATAAGGGCAAGGGCAAGAAAGTGCAATCAAGTGATGATGATGATGCATCTAGCCTTGATAGTGATGATGAGGCACGAGTTCTCTTTGTGCGCAAGTTTAGAAGATTCATGAAGAAGAAGGGCTATGGTGCAAGGAAGGAAGAGATAACTTCAAGGGCAAAGGTATAGTGAGAAAATGCTACAATTGCAAGAGCACGGACCACCATGTGGCGGATTGTCCAAATGCAAGTGATGAAGATGATCACAAGAAGAGAGGCAAGAAGGACAAGAAGGACAAGGTGGAAATGAAAGATAAGAAGAAATTCAACTTCTCCAAGAAAAAGGGTGGATCCTGTGTGGTGGCATAGGATAGTGATGCTTCCTCCGATGATGATGATTCTAGTGATGATGATGAGAGGAAGACATCCAAGAAAAAGGCTATGGCTTCTATTGCTATCAACAAGAGGCCTTAATCATTTGATTCATCATGCTTCATGGCTAAGTCCACCAAGGTAAAATATGATAACTCAAGTGATGATGATGATAAAAATGATAATGATAGTGATATGATAATGATGAGCCTAGTGTAGCACAACTTATGGATATGTTAGAGCAAGCCAAATACTTGATTAGCTCTAATTCTAAGAAGTGCA
>JAHLJS010000002.1:86841921-86885165 GCA_038502445.1 Eremochloa ophiuroides
GCGTATCATGCATGGATCCATGAATGAAAGCAGTTTTTTAGGGTGTACATGCCAGTGGCAAAGCCATGATTCTAAACCTTGGTATTCCAACAAGCGAAAAAATTTTAATGCATAACAGTAAAGGTTTTATAATAACATTTTATCATAACGAAAGTCACAAAAATGGTACAATACTTGAATAAAAACTTATTCATATCTAAGACAAGCATGAAAGTAAGAAATAATCTAATAAATAACAAAAGAACTTACAGAATACTATAAACTTCCTTTAACTCTACGATCCTTCATAGCTTCGAAGTGGTTGATAATGTCTTGGTCTTTAAGTTGTAGAAAGAACTCCCGCTCAATAAATGTAACCAAGCAATCATTCAAATATTGATCTCCAATTTTGTTTCTCAATTTGTTCTTCACATAATTCATGACAGAAAAGACTCTCTCAACACTTGCAGTTGCTACTGGAAGCACTAGCACCAATTTAAGAAGCTTGTAAACAAGTTCATGTCTTTTACACTTGCTTGTTTCAACAAGCTTAACAGAAAGCTCAGCAAGAGTCCTCAAATTTTTGAACCTTTCATCAGTAAGCATATCGTTGATGTACAAAGTGAGTGAAGAGGGCAGATGTCTCAACTCTAAGACTGAGAAATCATTGGGATAAAATGAAGCAAGCTTTACCAATTTGTCTTTGTCAAAAGCAGCAAATGAATTAATAGGACTGAATGCAGCCATGCAAATAAGCAACTCTGTGTTTACCTCATCAAACCTTTCATTGAGCTCCAAAAGTTGTCTATCAATGATGCTGAAGAACATATCAACACGGAAACGGTATAGATTCTTGATCTTGACAAAGAACCTCCAATCTCTTCCTACAGGATTGTAGAATATGTCCATGTCAGGAATTTTGATTTCATTCTTCACACAAAATGAGTCCACTTTTTTGAGAAAATCTTCCCATCCTTGATCCTCTCGCAATTGATGCAACTGAAGCTTGGTCAAGGAAATGAGTTCTACTGCATTGACAATATCTTGATCCTTCTTATACAAGGCATAATTGAAATCTGCTGTGAACCCAAGTACTGTTTGCATCAAGTGTGCCATGAAAACAAACTCATATGATAAAAATATTGTCAATATTGTTTGTGCATGTACACACTCAACACCTTGAGAGCGATCACTGCCAACCTTCATGAGGACTTTCCGAATTGAAGGATACAAAGATAAAACGTGCATAACAGTCTTGTAGTGAGATCCCCAACGAGTATCTCCTGGCCGGGCCAATCCCATTTCTTGATACAAACCCTTTCCAGTTTCAATGTCATCCAATTCTAGAGCTTCTACAATTCTCTGAGCTTGTGCTTCTCTAAGCATTTGTGCCTTCTTACAAGAATTCCCAATAAGGTTCAACAGAAATCTAACTTGTTCAAAAAACCAAACACAATCTGGGTTTTCCTTAGCAATTGCCACAAGGGTTAACTGAAGCTGATGTGCAAAGCAATGAACATAGTAAGCAGATGGACATTCATCCATAATGAGTTTCTTTAGACCATTAGCATGACCCTTCATGTTACTAGCTCCATCATAACCTTGCCCACGTACCATTGACAAGCTCAAATTATGTTCCATCAATAATTTCTCAATTGCAGTTTTAAGTGTCAAGGAAGTAGTGTTCTCAACATGAACAACACCTAAAAACATCTCAACTACCCTTCCCTTTTTGTCAACATACCGCAAACAAAGAGCAAGTTATTCATTTTGGTACACATCACTAGACTCATCGGCAAGAATTGCAAAATAATTACCACCTAGGTGTAATGAAGGAACTATATCTCTCTTGAGCCATATTGTGAAAACTAGTCACAGAACCACAATGCCTAGTCATCCTGCTTTTCATATGCCAATTTCTAAACCCCCCACTCACAAAAGCATCATTCCTAGAACTATTAAGTTTATGCTTGAACAAATAACAAACAAAGCAGAATGCGGCATCTTTTTTCACACTATATTCCAGCCATCTAAATTCATGAAACCAATCTGGCAAGAAGCGACGAGGTTTACCTCCAATAGACCTTATAGGAAAACTATGATTCCATGGTTGACAAGGACCTAATGCAATGAATGCCCTGATCATAGAATTCCGTTCATTGATATTGTACCTTTTGATGGGAATCCTCTTTCCAGGATCGTGAGATAGAAGTTCGATGTCATAAATAGCTTCGCCACTTGATTCATTCTGAGTCATCACCATCTCTCATAGGAGACCAAGTAGAAGGTTCTGCTAATTCCCCTGCTCTATGCTGCTGGTGCTGGTGCTCCTCTCTCACTTCTATTGTTGTTGTTGTGTTAGGATCATTGCTAGCTATCTCAGATTCTCTGACTGCTATCTCATGGACAACAAATGCAATGGTTTCATTATGAACTGGACTCTCATTTGTTTCAACCAAAAGAGATGGAACAATTGGATCTTGAGGTTGGGCCTCACCCTCACTGTGAACTACAACTGGTTGTGACTCTGAAACTGGAATTTGTGAGGAGTCTAATTCAACATTTCTTTTCTTTGCTGCCCTATTCCACAAACTTTTCAAATCAACTGCTTTCTTCTTCATTTCGCAAATCTACAGGAAGAAATTCCGGTCAATTTGGATTGAGGATTGGGGAAATCTCAGCCTACTAGAGTTTGGGGAAAATGGAAAATCCCCCATGGCTCACCTGACTGGCCGGCTGCTTGCCCCACGCCCCGGCCGCTGCCCGCAGCTCCATCGACGGTCGACCGCCGGCAGCCAGCAGCGCGCACTGGCGCACGAGCGCCGCCGCCGCTCGCCTCGCCTACTGCGCGCGGCGCGCCCTGTCTGCTCCGCGGCTCTGCCCGCCGCGCGCCTTGGCCAGGCCAGCCGAGCGCCGCTGCTGCCCGCTGGAGTGCTGGCCGCTCGATTCGACGATTCGCCGCTCGCCGCCGCGTCCACTGGAGTGCCGACCGAGCCACCGACACAGGAGCCCGGAGCTGCGCCGTCGCGTCCCTCTCTCTCTGCGCGATGGGAGCGCGAGGCCGTGAGCGCGATGCGGATGGGAGCCAGGGAGCGTGACGGCGTCTTGCCTTGTGCGCCCCACTGGGCCTAGAGGCTTGGCGTCTTGCCCCTTCCTCTCGTGGGCCAGCCTACAGAGTACAGACTAGGCCTAGATGCTGGACAAACTCGAAAGGAGTTAAGGAGGCCGCCGGAATTGGTGCAGGGCTCAGTTTGTGCTCTAGAATAATCAATATACATTATATATTTGAGTATACATGTAAATATATTTATTGTTGTACAAAAAAAGCATGGTATTCCTAGGAATACCAAGGCATCACTGTAGCTCTACCCATGATACATGCCCAACACTACTTATCTAACCCATCAACACTGCGCTTCGAGATACGTGCAATGCAAAACAGGAGTGAGATGCATTGGGAACAGTGTATAGCACGAATCTTAAAGCAGAAATGAATGGTTCAGATAAGCAATGCCCGCATATGCATGGTTACACGCTTGCACGCATGGTATGTATCCTCTGCACCAATGCCGCCTCGCGTTGGCACTGCCGATTCAGAATCTCCATCTCGTGATGCATGACTGCAATAAGCCTCATTTCGTTTTTAGATTTTTTCCCCCTTGCATGGAATATGAAAATTATGTTAAAACTTGGTACAACACATCGAGTTAGGTCTGTCTCAATGAAGTTTCATAGAGAGTTTCATACACATTAAATAAATAGGATGCCACATCAGTTTTTTTCATGAAACTGAAGAAGAAAGAAAGGAAACGTTTTATTCCCATGAAACATATTCGCACTGTTTCTAAAACATCAGAAACACCGTGAAACCTGCACTGAGGCCTTATTTCGTTTCATCTCGATTGTTCTTCTTCAAGAAGAGAGATGATAGGGACACATAGTACCCGTGAATAGTAAAATAAAGCGATGAAACCGTGTCATAAAACTTTATACTATGAGAGTGACCCATTTCACATTAAAGTTTCATGCATTGAAAACTGGAGGTGAAACTCACCGTTGAGACTAGCATTATGGACGAAAGTGAAAAGGTTATTGCAATGGGCTCCAATGTATTTACTTATATAGTGCTGGTACAGACATATCGGTTCATGACCGATTACAACTTAGACTAGACTCAGTCCTAAAAGAATACAATGACTCTACGAGCTAGGCATGTGTTTCTAGAGTCCCCTTCATTCACAACTTACATAAGTTGAGATTATTTTGTAATTCATTCAATCTGTTCAATGTTTTGTGGCTTTGTAAATCCATCGACCACCTGATCATTAGAAGAAATAATCCGAATATCTAGTAAGTTTTTTACAACTCGCTCTCTAACAAAATGGTAATCAACTTTAATATGTTTAGTTCTGATATGAAAAACTAGACTAACACATAAATAAACTCGTATGGTTTTGTATTTCCCTTTGATATTTTATTTCTTGTTTGCTGTCCTCGAAATATTTTAGATTTGACATCTTATTTCTTGAGTAGGAAAGATGTATCTTCGACCTACCAAATACTAAAGAGATAAAATCTTTACCTGTATATTATATATTGGTAGCTAATATAACACCATAGGTTTTGTGTGCTTTGTCTAGTGTCAACGGCACTTGGCAAAGGCTTTGCCAAGTACCACACTCGGTGAAAAGCACTCGTCGAAGAATTAGTCGGCAAAGGTAGCTTTGCCAAGTGTCTTTTGTTGGACACTCAACAAAAAGTCTTTGTCTAGTGTCGTGAAGACCGTCAGAAAAAAAAAAAAGTTCTGTGATGGCGCGGAGGTAACTCAGGTTTGTCTAGTGTTAGCGCTGACACTCGGTAAAGAGAGGTAGTTTGCTCTTTAACTATATGTATTATATATGGGTATACAACTTCAGCTTGCTCCTTTACTAACGGAACACGTGCTAAATTAATGTAAATGGAACGATGGCACGGACCGCGTTCCCAAAATGAGGAACGTGTTCCAGGAATGTGATCCTGGAACGAGTAACATGTGTTGTTATTTGCTCTCTGTTCGGTGAAGCTGAAAACCACTGAAAATAAACGTTGATGCTGATTTTTTGTGAGAGAAAAATAATACAGAACCGCTGAAAAATAAGCGATTTTAAGATTTAGCGAACAGAGCCATTATCTTGGGACGAGAGAAACATGTTCTATATTAATTTGATCGACGTCACTGGATGCAATAAGTTAACAAGTTTTCACCAAATTTAGAACTTAGATAATCCTGAAATAATAGGGATAAAATAGTAAAAATGGAGTTAAACTCTACAGAGAGACCACAGCAGTGCAACCTGCAACCTATCTAGGACCCCGTTTAGACGCGCAAAACTTTTGGAGTTTAGAAAAGAAATCTTTTTTAATAAGTATCTAATCATGTCTCAAGTAGACTTAAAAGATTCGTCTCGTGATTTACATCAAAACTATGCAAAAAGGCAAAAATTTCATCTACATTTAATGTTCTATATATGTACCGCAACATTCGATGTGATGAGAATTTTAGAATTTTAAAGTGCATCTAAACAGGACCAGTTTTGTAACCCTGTATCCTGGTTACTAGTAAAATATTGAATTAAATAATACCTAGTCACTGGGGAAACGCTGCAACGCCAACAATGCAACATGAAGCCTCGTAATTTCTGTGGTTGTACAACTGTACTCCAGCTGCCTTTGTGGAGATTGCAGATGGACGTAGATTGTTCTGCCCTCAAGGATAAGTGCTCTTAGTATCTTCACCATTGAAAGGATCAAGAATGTCTAAGAGAGGAGGTGAATTGAGCAACTAATAATTTCTCGAAACACAATTCAACCTATCGCAATTTGCTCAATGTCATCCCATAAGTACTTGTGTCAATTCTATTTCCTAAAACAAGTTATGCAACCTAGAGCCAAGTCCTATCACAAGTATACTACTCTAGAAAAGTAGAGAACACAAAGGAAATGCGGGAATGTAAAGGGTTAAAAAGACAAATCCGATTTTTCCCGAGGTATCGGAGAGTCGGCACTCCCCACTAGTCCTTGTTGGAGCACCCGCGCAAGGGTGTAGCTCCCCCTTGATCTTCGCAAAGACCAAGTGCTCTCTACGGGCTGATCCTTTGCCACTCCGGCGCGGTGGATCGCCCACAACCGCTCACAACTTCGACTTGGGCCGCCCACAAGCTCTCAAAGCGGTCACCAAGCCACCGATCGCCACCAAACCGTCTAGGTGATGCCGATCACCAAGAGTAACAAGCCTAGACTCTCACTTGACCAAGAACAAGGCCAAAGAGGGTGATGGATGCACACAAGTCACTCTTGATCTCTCCAGGGAAGAAGCTCACAAGCAATGGAGTTCACACTAGTCTCCCTATGGCCCTTGCTCTCTCACAAGATCAACAATGGTTCCTTCAGCTGTTAGAAGTGGCAAGAGAGGTAGAATGAAGGCTTTGGTGGAGTATAAATACTCACCCTCTCCAAAACTAGCCGTTTCTCACTTTCCTGCGAACCGTCGGACTCTGCCGAGGCTCGACCGTCGGACCAATTTCCACGGTCCGAATCTCACACAAACACTGCGCCCAGAACTGTAACAGAGGGGCGTCGGACCGAACTCGATGGTCCGACGCTCCTCAGTCCGACGCTTCTGAACTGCGGGCACAGTGCCTCTCAACGGCTAGTACATGGAGCAAAGTCCGATGCTCAAACTCGCTCTGGGAACCTCTCTGGAAGCGTCGGACGTTAACAGACATTAGTCCGACGCCCCCACTCGCGACGGTCCGACGCTCGCTCAAAACCCAGAGGCACCGTCGGACTCTGGCTAATGGTCCGACGACCATCTAGCCAGGGTCCGACGCTCCCTGGCACGCTGAGACTCGTTCAGGGGCTGCCACGTGTCGTTGGACTCTAGCTATTGGTCCGACGCCCATACTAGGTAGAGTCCGACGCCTCTAATTCGATCAAAACTTCGCCGAATCGAAAACTTTCCAAAACGAAGTTTGATCCTCTGTCTCTCAAGAGTCTTTCTGGGCTGTCTAGAGCTATGTTGGACAAGTGTGCATCACATCTACACTCTCTAATCTTGCTCTAAGTCAAGCTACCCATCCAAACCCCTCTTAATAGTACGGTCAAAGAGAAAAACAAAACCTAAGACTACGCCAAGTGTCTCTCAACTCCAAACGACACTTAGCACTAGCCTATCACCGTCTTGTCTTCCATCCTTTAAAAATCGAATCGATTTCCATCGCTAGGGGCTTGAACCTACATGTTATTATGACCTAACCTCTAGGTTATCCTGCAAAACACACGTTAGTCATAATAACCATCTTGTTGTCATTAATCACTAAAACCACTAGGGCCTAGATGCTTCAATCTCCCCCTTTTTGGTGATTGATGACAACAACCTCAAATAGATTTAGAAGGAGTGAGGTTTTTAAAGGTCTGATTCATATAAGCGTGTGACAATAAGAGCAAAAGGGTTAGGCATGCTTATACAAATCAAGACCACAAGGTACAAATAAGATATGAAATAAGCACAAGTACCAAACGATACGCTCAAGATCGGAGTGAAGTGCGGAAGCTAAGACAAGAGCGTAACCAAAAGTGAATCAAGTGACACAATATATAAATAATCATGAAGCTCAAACACATGTCACAAGCAAGTCTCAAACATGAAAATAAACATGATGCATGATAATGTCACATCCAAAAGAACAAAAGAACCAAAACCTAATGTCACATCCAAAAGAACAAAAGAACCAAAACCCTCTCACGCACCCCCCTAAATCTATGCTCTCTCCCCCTTTGGCATCAAGCACCAAAGACCTAAGACTCAGGAGGAGGAGAAGAAGCTGCAGCGTCGCGGTCGGAGGAGTAAGGTCGAAGCTCAAACTGAGAAGGGTCTTCCTCGGACTCGGAACTCTGAACAGCCTGACCCTCTGTCGGAGCACGGGAAGGTGAAGCGGTCCGGGTCTGCTCAGCTGTCTCTGTAGCTGCTGTTGTGACTACTACTGTCGCAGGCCCTGCTGAAGTCGGGAGAGGCTCTGAAGAGGCGACTGACGACGGTAGCGTCTCTGTAGTCCCAGTCGCAGGTGGAGTTGTGGTGGTCGTAACAGGCAATCTGAACTCAGGAGGTGTGGGTATGCCTGTGATCTCACTGAAGGTAGCACCCAAGCTCTGGGACATTGAGGGGCCACCTAAGTCAGGTGTGAAACCGGTGTGGATCGGAGTGAACCCCTGAGAGCCTGGCGTGGCAAACCACTGCTGAGTCTGCTGAGTCGGCGTGATGAACTGACTCGGGAGTGAAGCTGTGCCCTGACTCTGAAGTCCACCGGACTGTATCGCTGGAGTCACCTGGGCTGCAGTGGCTGTCGGTCCAACCTGCTGGACTGGAGAGGCAGTGGCTAGGTACGGCGGGGCTCCGGTGTGCCTGATGATGTGCTCCATAAACCCAAAGGTCTATAGCTGTATCTGCTGGCTCTGGAGCTGCATCTGGAGCATCTGCTGCTGGAACTGATCCTGCCTGAGCTGAATCTGAGTGAGAGCTGCAGCCTGCTCCCTGGCAAACCGGGACTGCTCCTCTGCCTGACTCTGCTGAGTCTGCCGTAAGGTCTGAAGAATAGCAAGCAGCGCAGGGTCGTCTGTGAAGTCTGTGGAGCGGAAGGTGGACCCACCGGCCTCCGAGTCGTGAGCTCGTGGACGTGAAGGGATGACCCGGTAGTCCCTGTCAGAGCTGGACGAGGAGGTGTCGACGGGGTCGTCGTCTGCAAGTAACTGCTCAAGCTCGCTATGGGCAACGTGCCTCATAGCCTCGTCCTGCTGCTGTACCTTTGTCATATCTGCCCCTGAAGTCTGACGGCGCTGTACTCTGTGTAAAGCTCTGCTGCCACGGCGTCCGTCAATCAGAGAGGTCATCCGATATACTAGAAACTCTGTCTCAGTCGGGCGCAACTCACGGGAGATACCTGTCCAAATCCGGTGCAACCTCCGCTCAAGGATGTGTGAGATCCAATGAGCGTAGGGGAGCTGTCGCCTAGACCTGATGCCTTCTGCTATGGTGTCCTCCATCTCACTGATAATTAAATCGGCAATGTCAAACGCGGACTGCTGGACCAGGGCACTAAGGAGCCATAGCTGTAAGTGTGTCAAACCCTCCTTGTACCCCTCCCGCGGTAAAAGAGTACGCCTCATCACGTCGTTCAAGAGACGAACGACAGGACGAAGCTCCGAAGGTGTCCTGCGGGAGCCGTCTCCGAACGGTGGTCGAAAGCATGCTGCTATATGAGCAGTACCAGGTGCCAGTCCTCCGTGAGCCCTCCTCGGTGGGTCTGTCGTGGCATAGCAAATGCTGTGCAACCTGGTAACTGACTCTGGCACTCCAAGCAGCTCTCGCAGAGCCTTCGCGTAGAGCCGGTATGGCTCTCCGCCGAAGGTGTACTGCAAGTACTCGTGGTCGGGGTCGATCCATAGTGAAGCATAGAACGCTCGGACCCACGACTCCACGTATCGGCCTGATCGGCCAAGAAGCTCCGCAAGTCCAGGCAGGTATGTCAAATATGGCCTGATCTCCTCTCCTGCTGCCTGGACTATGTCCTCTAGGGGACATACTCTGTGCTGTCGCAGTCCAACTCCTGTGGCCATGAGGGCGGTGAAGAAGTCCTCGTGAAGAGTAGTGTACCAGCCCTCAGAAGCTCTGGGATCTCTCTGATCTGGAAACCAGCTGGCAAGCGACGTCAGCCGGAGCTCTCTGACTCGGGCTGCAGAGATCCTCTGCAAGTCCAAGTGAACATCCGGCTCAGGCACCGGCTGAGGCTCGGAGGGAGCAGGCACCCTACGGACTCGGTCGCCGCGCCTCTGACCAGCGGGCCGGGGTGGCACCTGAAGGTCGAGTGCGGCCCGAGTGACGAAGAGGTGGAGCCTGGGCCTGCTCCCCCTGAGTAGCTGCCTCCTGCTGCTCTGGCTGCCTCGGCTCTGCCACCACTAGCTGTGCTGACTCAGTCTCCGGCTGCCTCTGAGGCTGTGGCTGCTCCTCGGTCTCATCTCTGCCCGACAAACTGACAGAGATGCCTCCAATGTGTATACCCCTGCCACGCTCTAGCCTCCTCTACAGCCTGTGCTACCCTGATGGCCTGCCTCTGCTCTGCTGAAAGCCTCTTTCTTTTCTTGCTGCTCTCGACGAGAGGGGCCTTCCCCTTGTCCAAAGGTGGACGAGGAGGAGGCCTCTCGTCTCCACCTGTGCCTCCCTCACTGCGGCTGACCTGCTTGCACCTCACCATCTCTGCCAATTGACACTGCCTTTCAGTAACTAACAACTGCCGCTGACACTCAGAGGCTTGGCCTCGTTACGTATCCGCGGGCTTGGCCCCAGATTCACTGACGCACTGCCACACACTCTGACCACGACAGCTGCAAGAGAGAGATAGACAAGGTTTACATAAGCATATATAAGCTAGAGATGAGAGAACCTATGGAAGCAAGCAAATAGGATAAGAGCGGAGAAGCAAAGCAACCTGAGAAAAGACCTGCGAAGAGGAGAGAACCACTGTCGAACGGGGCACCGCAGGGTCAAAGAGAATCACTGCATGACATAGGGCACAAGTCAATGACTAGAGCAACTGACATGGATATGCAATGAATAGGGAGGAAACTAGGTGTGGAGGCAAACGAGGATTACCACAAGGTGAGAATCACCTTCACGAACCCTAGAAGGCCGAGAGCAGGGCCACGCTCCAAAGGATCTGCGATTAACGCGAAGAGTTTTGGTTAAGGCATTTCGTCGAGCAGTTTAAGCGCGGGGAAGATTAGAAACAAGGAATTCGAATCTAACCACCAATGGAGCAGCTAAGGAGTGAAGGGATGAAGAGCTCGACGACTGGGGAGACCTTGGGCAGGTGAAAAGTTCAACGGCGGCGAGGAACACGGTGGCGGCGGTGCTGCTCGGCGGCGCTGCTTGACTGCAGTAGGGCGCGGACGCGCGCGCGGGATAAGGGAGAAGAGGCCCCGCACGCACGGGAAGGCGCTCATGGCCGGCGGCGAGGGCACGGGCGAGCTGGCGGCGGAGGTCTAGGGCGCTGCGCGGCGGCGGTTAGGGTTTGGGCGAGGTCGAACGGGCGGCGGCGCTGCTGGCTCGATTGGCACGGGATGAAGACGAGAGCGAGCTGACAGCGGGGCCCCACGCGACAGACAAAGAAAAAGGCTGACACGCACCTCCGAACCGACCGTCGGACCCTTACTGTGCAAGCGTCGGACCAATGCTCCGCAGAGTCCGACGCTTCCAGTAAGCTCCAGCGGCCGTCAGACTTAGTCCGACGCTCCTCGTCGGACCAATCCTTTCGGTCCGACGCCGTGAACGCGGCGCGACACGGCATGAACCCTCTTATCCAATAGTCCGACGCCCGAAAATTCCTGGTCCGACGCTGCAGTCCGACGCTTCCTTCAGCTTTGCCAGCGACCGTCGGACTGAAGTTGAAAGTCCGACGCTGTGAAAACCAGCGTCCGACGCCTCTGACAACAAGGAAAGGGACCGTCGAACTGAGGCAATTGGTCCGACGCTGGGAAAATCAGCGTCCGACGCCTCGGTCCGACGCCCTAAAACCTGTTTTCTTCCAAGTTTCTTTGCGCCTGATTTTTCCCAGCTAAGTTTCAACCCCAATAAGAGTCAAATAAACACCAGTTGGAACTAGTATGAGATGCCCTCTCTCAAACCCTCAATTTTTCAAATATTTTGCCTTAGGCGTATGTGAATTTTATGAAGATAGGCAATGAAATCGAAGAACGAAACGACAAAACAACAACCATGCAATATGCAATGCAAATTCACGTAAATTAAACTAGTTGTTGTCAAGTTTTTCCTCGGGTAAGCTTCTTCACACGCTTTTAGGCGGTTATCTTAACCGAGTTAGACAAGCCCTACGTGCAATTCAATGTTAGACATGTTTTATGTTACAATGCAATGCACATGACAACACAAGATCATCTTTTAGTGAAGTTGCTTAGATCAAGGCAATTAAGTTCATTCCTTAGAGTACAAAAGCGTGCCTCATCCAATGGTTTAGTGAAAATATCCGCCAAGTTATCATCCGTTCTCACTCCCTCAAAGGAAATGTCACCCTTGGCAACGTGATCTCTAAGGAAGTGATGGCGGATGTCAATGTGCTTTGTGCGGGAGTGTTGAACCGGGTTATTGGCAAGTTTTACCGCACTCTCGTTGTCACACAACAAAGGCATCCTTTTTAAGCTGATTCTATAATCAAGTAGGGTTTGTTTCATGTAAAGAATTTGTGCACAACAAGCACCCGCGGCAATGTATTCCGCTTCGGTTGTTGACAAGGCAACACTATTTTGTTTCTTGGAGGACCAAGAAACTAGTGATCTTCCAAGCTAATGGCACCCTCCGGATGTGCTTTTCCGGTCAATCTTGCAACTGGCATAATCCGAATCGGAATAGCCGACAAGAGTAAAGTTAGCTCCTTTGGGATACCAAAGGCCAATGCTCGGGGTGTGCTTTATGTACCTAAGGATTCTTTTTACCGCAACTAAGTGAGGTTCCTTAGGATTAGCTTGAAAGCGCGCACACATACACACACTAAACATGATGTCGGGCCTAGATGCGGTCAAGTACAACAAGCTACCGATCATAGAACGATAGAGAGTTTGGTCAATCGATTTAACTCCCTTATCAAGGTCGAGATGTCCATTGGTAGGCATGGGGGTCTTGATGGGCTTGCATTCTTCCATCTTGAAGCGCTTGAGGAGGTCCTTCGTGTACTTCTCTTGCGACATGAACGTCCCCTCCCTCATTTGCTTGACTTGAAAGCCGAGAAAGAATGTGAGCTCACCAATCATGGACATCTCAAACTCCTTGGACATCATATCACCAAATTCCTTGCAAAAATCTTCATTAGTCGAACCAAAGATAATATCATCAACATAAACTTGACAAATGAAGATGTGCCCTTGGTGCTTCGTGGTGAATAGTGTGGTATCAACCAAACTGATTTTGAAGCCCTTTTTGATGGGGAAGTCACGGAGGCGCTCATACCAAGCCCGTGGGACTTGCTTCAAGCCATATAGCGCCTTGGACAACCTATAAACATAGTTTGGATATCTAGGGTCTTCAAAACCCGGTGGTTGCGAAACATAGACAAGTTCATTTATGAAGCCATTTAAAAATGCACTTTTCACATCCATTTGAAAGAGTTTTAGATTGTGATTAGATGCATATGCAAGTAGGATACGAATGGCCTCTAATCTTGCAATCAGGGCAAAAGTCTCCCCAAAATCCAAGCCTTCAACTTGGGAGAACCCTTTTGCCACGAGCCTTACCTTGTTTCTCACAATGTTGCCCTTGTCGTCTTGTTTGTTGCGGAACACCCACTTGGTGCCTATGACTCTTGCTCCTTTTGGCTTCTTTTCAAGTGTCCAAACTTGATTGCGGGTGAAGTTGTTGAGTTCTTCATGCATGGCATTCACCCAATCCGGATCTTGAAGAGCTTCCTCTATGCTAGTAGGCTCAATACAAGAGACAAATGAGTGATGTTCAATGAATTGAGCATGCCTTTGTAAGCGAGTCATTACCCCCCTTGAAGGACTCCCTATTATGAGATCTTGAGGATGTGCTTGTAGGAGTGGAGTAGTTCTTCTATCAACCACTTGAGGAGGAGATTGTGGAGCATCAACATCTTGTGCTTGTGCCTTAATTTCTTCTTGTGTGATGTGGGTGTCTTCATGTAGATCCACACCATCTTTATCTTCATCATCTTGAAGCACATTTGATGAAGATGGTTGATCGATCACTTGCACATCATCACCATCATCTTCATCATCTTTTGGCTTGATGTCTCCGGTTGGCATGTTCTTCATGGCCTTCCTCAAGGGTTCATCACCTACATCATCAAGATTCTCATGCTCTCCTTGAGAGCCGTTAGATTCATCGAACTCCACATCATATGTTTCTTCAACAAGGCCGGTGGCATTGTTGAATACTCTATATGCTTTGGACTTCAATGAGTAACCAACAAGAAAACCAATATCACAACGTCTTTGAAACTTCCCTAGGTGTTGCCGCTTCTTGTAGATGTAGCATTTGCAACCAAACACCCGGAAGTAGGAGACGTCTGGCTTCTTGCCAATGAGTAGCTCATAGGGGGTCTTCTTTAGTAACCGGTGAGGGAATAGGCGGTTGGATGCATAGCATGCGGTGTTGATTGCCTCCGCCCAAAACCTCTCCGGTGTGTTGTACTCATCAAGCATAGTCCTTGCAAGGGTGATCAATGTTCGGTTCTTCCTTTCAACTACACCATTTTGTTGAGGGGTATAGGTGGATGAGACTTCATGCTTGATCCCAACTTCATCACAATATACTTCAATGTTTGTGTTTTCAAACTCTTTTCCATTGTCACTTCTAATCTTCTTGATCTTTACTTCAAATTCATTTTATGCCCTCTTGGCAAACTTCTTGAAAGATTGGGCTACTTCGGTCTTGTCATGAAGAAAGAACACCCAAGTATATCTTGAAAAGTCATCAACAATCACTAAGCAATAGAGCTTGCCACCAATGTTTGCATAAGTTGTTGGCCCAAATAAGTCCATGTGAAGTAGCTCTAATGGTCTTGAAGTTGACACAAATGCCTTGGATGGATGTGTATTTGCCACTTGCTTCCCGGCTTGGCAAGCACTACATAATTTGTCCTTCTCAAATACAACATCTTTCAATCCTCTCACCATCTCCTTCTTCAATAACTTCTTGAGTGTGCTCATCCCAACATGTGCAAGCCTTCTATGCCAAAGCCACCCAAGAGATTGTTTGGTGAATAGACAAGTCTTCAAATTTGTATCTTCCGAGTTGAAGTCCACTAGATAGAGATGATTGTACCGAAAGCCCTTGAATATCACTTCATTGTCATCTTTCTTAGAGACAACCACCTCTTCACTTGTAAATAGGCATTGAAAGCCAAGATCACACAATTGACCAACGGATAGCAAGTTGAAGCTCAAAGAAGCAAGTAGAAGCACGTTTGAAATGGAATGATCATTAGATATAGCCACTTTGCCAAGCCCTTGCACTTTGCTCTTGGAATTATCACCAAATGTTATCTTTCCTTGGTCTTCTACATTCTCTTCAAAGGAGGTGAACATACTGAGCATCACCAGGTCATATGTTGAGTGCATCCACTATCAATTACCCAATGAGAGCCACCGGTCTTGTAGTTCACCTACACATAACAAATCAAGCTTGATGTTTAGGAACCCATAATTGAGAAGGGCTCCGGACTTTCTCAACCAAAGCTTTCGCCACCCATAGTTGCCTAGGCCTATTCTTGTTAGGGGGTCCAAGAAACATGACTTTCACTTTGCCCTTAGAATCTTTCCTTAGCATGTAATGAGCATCAAAGGCAAAGGGCCTAGCATGCTTGGGCAAAGGTTGTGGTGGCGGTGTCTTGCACTCATGAGCAGAGTGACCTTCTTGTCCACATTCAAAGCATCTCTTTGGCTTGGGCTTGGGCTTGTTCTTTGCTTTGTTGAGGCGATTTTGAGCTCTAATATTTTGCACCTTCTCACCCATGTAGCCAATCTCACTTCTACCAAACTTCATCACGGTGTTCATGAGGAGATCACTTTGGAGATATTGGCCTCTTGTGAATTTTTGCAAGCCCACGGTGAGATGACTCTTTTCTTGCTTCAACTTCTTGTTCTCTTCCAATAAGCTTGCAAGGTGACACTTCTCATTATTGAGGATCTTGTTTTCTTTTCTAAACACTTCAACTTCATCATCTTGTTGCACCGCTTCAATGACAATGGTATTTGTGGTTGATTGCTTCTTAAGCTCTTTCTTCAAGTTGTCATTTTCAATCTTGAGGTTCAAATAGTCATCATGGCAATCGGCCACCACCACTTCCTTGCCTTTACTACTAGCACCTTGCTCAATGATCTCATCAATCAAGTCATCACATGATGTAGCTATGTCACACTTAACAACATGGTTAGGAGCATCATGTGTTTCGTTGGAAAGCAAGTCATAAGCCATAGCAAGATTGTCATGATTCACTTTCACTTGAGTATAGTCCTCTTTTAGCTTGTTGTAGCTAGTGGTGAGCTCAATGTGTATCCTCTCAAGTTTATCATGTTTTTCTTTGAGCTCTTTTATGTTGGCTTTGAGCTCCTTGAGCTTGGATGATACATTTTGATTTTCAACTCTAAGCTCATCACTAGCTTTAATGAATTGTTCATTTTGAGCTAAAAGGTTGCCATTCTCAAGTTTTAAGTTTTCATTTTTCCTTGTTAGCTTTCTTATAACTTTGGTATAGTCATTTAGCAAACTAACAAGTTCATCATAGGTGGGTGAATCATACTCATTGTCACTATCACTACTCTCATCATCACTTTATACCTTCTTGTCCTTAGCCATAAGGCAAAGGTGTGTTGGAGATGAGGGCGGTGATGGCGGTGGAGGAAGTGAAGTCCCAATCACAAGAGCGGCCACCTTCTCCTTTTCATCATCATTTTTTTCACCGGAAGAGCCACTAGAAGATTCAATGTCGGTGAGCCAATCACCAACAATGTAAGTTTTGCCACTCTTCTTACTTTTGTGAAATTGCTTTTTCTTGAATTCTTTCTTCTTGAATGGCTTGGCCTTCTTCTTCTCATCATCACTCTCATCACTAGAGTCTTGTCTTTTGCCCTTGTTCTTGTTCTTGAATTTGTCTTTCTTGGGCTTTGGGCATTGATGAGCAAGATGCCCAAGCTCTCCACAATTGTAGCAATCTATCTCGGAGATGGGCTTTCTCTTGCTACTAGTGAAGAACCTCTTCTTGTTGGAATCAAATTTGATTCCCTTGTTGTTGAGCTTCTTGAGCATCTTGGTGGTCTTCCTCACCATGAGAGCGATCTCCACATCGTCATCATCATCATCACTTGTGGAGTCAAGAGAAGAGTACTTTGCTAGAGCTTTGCCTTTCTTGTCGGCCTTGAGGGCCAAGTCTTTCTTCTCTTCTTTTTTAGATGATGATCCATCTTGAGGAGTGATCTTCATGTACATCTCATGAGCATTGATCTTCCCCAATATTTGAGTGGGGGTTGCATTTGAGAGATCCGTTTGATGAAGTACGGTTACAATGTGACCATACTTCTCAATTGGAAGAGCATTGAGGATTCTCCTGGTAACCTCGGCCGGTGAGATTTGAGTGAGTCCAAGGCCATTTACTTCCTCTACAATGATATTCAAGCGAGAATACATGTCATTAACACTTTCATTGGATAGCATTTTGAAAGAATTGGGCTTGTCAATGATAAGATAATATCGTTCCTCTCGCTCATTCTTAGTTCCCTCATGGAGCGCACAAATATCCGACCATAGTGCATGGGCGTTTTTGTGGTTCCTCACACGGTTGAACACCTCTTTGCTAAGGCCTCTAAATATGATAGTTTTGAGCCTTAGCATTCCACTTCTCGTGCTCTTCCTCAACGGGTGTGAGGGTTGTGCCGGGTTTGGGAGTGGGGTACTCTTGTGTGGCGGCTTTGTGAACACCAAGGTCCACCGCCTCAAGGTATGCCTCCATACGAATTTTCCAATAAAGAAAATCGTTACCGGCAAAGACGGGAGGGGGACCATCGTGACCACCGGACATCCTTTCTCTTGGCGGTTAAGCCAAATTAATGAGCAACAAGGCTCCGATACCAATTGAAAGGATCAAGAATGGGGGTGAATTGGGCAACTAATAATTTTTCGAAACACAATTCAACCTATCGCAATTTGCCCAATGTTACCCCACAAGTGCTTGTGTCAATTCTATTCCTAAAACAAGTTATGCAACCTAGAGCCAAGTCCTATCACAAGTATACTACTCTAGGAAAGTAGAGAACACAAAGGAAATGCGGGAATGTAAAGGGTTAGAAAGACAAATTCGATTTTTCCCGAGGTATCGGAGAGTCGGCACTCCCCACTAGTCCTCTGTGGGGATATAAACCCCCAGTACCACAAGTCAAGACGTGGGCCGCACCATCAAAGCTGGCCCGGCCCAGAAGATAAAGACGTGCGGCGCAAGACATTGCACCGCACGGTTATTGTACCAACTTGGATAGTTTACTTGTAACCTTGTCCCTTCAGACTATATAAGGAGAGGTAGGGATAGATCCCCTCAACTCAGGCAACTCAACTCAACTCATAATAATACAAGACAGCAACACACAGGACGTAGGGTATTACGCCTCGCGGCGGCCTGAACCTGTATAAATCTCGTGTCTCGCGCTTACTGCGCAACGCTTGTTCGTCTCAGGCGCACCCTCACCGTCTCATCTACTACCTTGGGCATATCCCTCGGTAGACTATCGCCGGTATTCCGTCGACATCCTCGTTGGAGCACCCGCGCAAGGGTGTAGCTCCTCCTTGATCTTCGCAAAGACTAAGTGCTCTCTACGGGCTGATCCTTTGCCACTCCGGCACGGTGGATCGCCCACAACCGCTCACAACTTCGACTTGGGCCGCCCACAAGCTCTCCAAGCGGTCACCAAGCCACCGATCGCCACCAAACCGTTTAGGTGATGCCGATCACCAAGAGTAACAAGCCTAGACTCTCACTTGACCAAGAACAAGGCCAAAGAGGGTGATGGATGCACACAAGTCACTCTTGATCTCTCCAGGGAAGAAGCTCACGAGCAATGGAGTTCACACTAGTCTCCCTAAGGCTCTTGCTCTCTCACAAGATCAACAATGGTTCCTTTAGCTGTTAGAAGTGGCAAGAGAGGTAGAATGGAGGCTTTGGTGGAGTATAAATACTCACCCTCTCCAAAACTAGCCGTTTCTCACTTTCCTGCGAACCGTCGGACTCTGCCGAGGCTCGACCGTCGGACAAATTTCCACGGTCCGACTCTCACACAAACACTACGCCTAGAACTGTGACAGAGGGGCGTCGGACCGAACTCGATGGTCCGACGCTCCTCAGTCCGACGCTTCTGAACTGCGGGCACAGTGCCTCTCAACGGCTAGTACACGGAGCAATGGTCCGACGCACACCGTCGGACCAAGTCCGACGCTCAAACTCGCTCTGGGAACCTCTCTGAAAGCGTCGGACGCTAACAGACATTAGTCTGATGCCCCCACTCGTGACGGTCCGACGCTCGCTCAAAACTCAGAGGCACCGTCGGACTCTGGCTAATGGTCCGACGACCATCCAGCCAGGGTCCGACGCTCCCTGGCACGCTGAGACTCGTCCAGGGGCTGCCACGTGTCGTCGGACTCTAGCTATTGGTCCGACGCCCATACTAGGTAGAGTCCGACGCCTCTAATTCGATCAAAACTTCGCCGAATCGAAAACTTTCCAAAACGAAATTTGATCCTCTCTCTCTCTCAAGAGTCTCCCTGGGCAGGCTAGAGCTATGTTAGACAAGTGTGCATCACATCTACACTCTCTAATCTTGCTCTAAGTCAAGCTACCCATCCAAACCCCTCTTAATAGTACGGTCAAAGAGAAAAACAAAATCTAAGACTACGGCAAGTGTCTCTCAACTCCAAACGACACTTAGCACTAGCCTATCACCGTCTTGTCTTCCATCCTTTGAAAACCGAATCGATTTCCATCGCTAGGGGTTTGAACCTACATGTTATTATGACCTAACCTCTAGGCTATCCTGCAAAACACACGTTAGTCATAATAACCGTCTTGTTGTCATTAATCACCGAAACCATTAGGGCCTAGATGTTTCAACCATTGGATTCGTATTGAAAAGTATGTCCACATACATCTCAATGTAGACATGTAGTGCAGGGAGAATATAGTTACGAGAAAACGACAAATAGTGCAGGGCTGTTTAGATTTACTTCAAAATTTCAAGATTTCCATCATATCGAATATATCGGCACATCCGTGAAGTATTATATGTAGATGAAATTTTTACATGTAATTCATAAGACAAATGTTTAAAGCTTATTTGTATCAAGATTGGACACTTAGTGCAAGATATTCTCCGCTCAAAAGATTTTGCCTCCTTGCGCGCGTCGGTTGACGCGTCTTTTATTTATTTTTTTTCAATCGCCATCCGGACGCGGCTGCCCACGCACGCACCACACGAGCACACAGATGCCGGCCGGCCATGGAGAGAAGTTACCTCCTGCTGCGAGCGAGACTGTGACGACATGGATTCGGTCGATGCGACGGCGTACGGTGGCCTCGGGCGACTTCCTGCGCTGCGCGGGGCTCGCGGCTTCGTGCCACGTACGCCGCCATCCAACCTTCTCGGTCTGTCGGTCGGTCGTCGGCGTCGGGTTAGACTCTCGGAGAGAGTCAGGACGCCGCGCCGGAGTTGGAACCCAGTCACCAACGGCACACAACGTCGCTTGGCGTCCTTTCGTGGTTGCGAGCGTCATGTCTCATGTCGTCCCCCATCCGGCTTCCTCGAATCGGAGCCAGCTAGGTACATGCATGCATGCATCGACTTCTTTCAAACTGAGGCCCGGGTGGGCGCGTGCGGGTGCGGTCCTGAAACGAGGTGGAGGCTGCTGGGACTGGGATGGGACATCATCATTCATCAAGCAAGTGGGCAGGCAGTGGCCGCACGCCACACGACACGGTGGGATCCGCCGGCGGCCAGGGGGCCGTGTCTCTCTCACGTGAATCGCGTGCGCGCGGCGCGACGCTGGTTTCGCCTGCACGGAGACAAAGCGTTGTGGCACTGGCGGCCGTACGTCGTCGTGGGCGCGCATGCAGGTGATGTGATTCGCATGCGTGCAATAACTAGAAAACCCTGGGCGCGGCGTTGCCGCGCCAGCAAGGGCTGTTCCAGTAGTAGCACTACCAGTGGCCATGTATCAAGCTGAAAAATATGAGTTATTGATGGTGGTCTTATTTCTAGTTGATAGATCACCGTTCGGGAGGGGAGAGGCTGATGAAGTAGCATCAAAATTAAATCGATTCTCATCTCGTTGATCATAAGGATCATGTGTATTTCTGAATAAGCATTTCGCTCCTTCAAACTGAATCGAGGGAGGAGCAGTTTATAATTCTAAACTGAAATAGCTACCAGATATAGAAAATGAATCTATGAGTATGTTGTTTACAATGTTAACCATTGTGATGTTGTTAATATGAAACCTAATTAATAGCTATTTTTAAATGAAACTTACATATAAAAGTAACACAAGGAGTGCAATGGTTACTATTGCATATGTCAAATGGCCTCAGTTCATTAAGAATAGAAAAGGAAACTATATACATGTAGTAGTTCTCATCACAGCATGTGTCAAATGCCTCAATTGAAAAAAAAAAAAAGTAGAATAGAAAGGTTACAAAATAATGGATATAGTAATTGGACACGTAACATGTAATGTTTAGTAGTATACTTGTAAAGATCTTTGAAATTGTAATTTGAAAACAATTTCACTGTACAATCCTTAGCCTGCTAAAAGACATGGTAAATTGAGAGGTGCACTAAGATTGGCCCCCCGGCACGGCTCGCAGAATGGCTAGTGCTGAAGAATGTGTGGCCCATTTGCAAAAACATGACACTGAGGATCTGAAACTAAACAAAAACCTCTTCAGAGATGTCCATGTTCTGTCCATTAGATTGGAAACTCTCTAATAATTCTAAACCTGAGCGATGCGAAAAAAGTTGGCATATACCTGCAGGTTGCAGCTGGCATAAGAAGAAGCATTGCCCAAAAACTGATGCTGCAGTAAATAATCTCTGGAATGTGTTTCCCTGCATATAACCAAATATTAATATTTATTATAGCTTGTATGATGGATGTCGTAGAATTAATTAAAACTGCCGGACAACTGTCAAGGTTAAAATTGCTGGATAATTGGCAGTGAAGTACATAAGTACATTTAACTTAGGCTAGGTAATGTGACAAGGCTAGAAAATCAGCTAGGGCATCTCATCTTGTTTCCTAATTGTATTTGCATTTGCTATTCAGATCTGAGCAACAAAAGGGCTAGAAACATTCAGTCTATACTAGATTATAACACACAAAGGAAAGAGAATAGCAAGCTGCTTAGTAATGAATATATAGCGTGCTGTAGTAACATAAGAGAGAACATACTTTTTACCCTTGGCTGTAAGAATGGCAGCCGTAAGATCACAGGAAGCAGGTTGCAGTTGCAGGCTTGCACTGGAGCATGAGAGGAGAGCAGTGCAGGCGAGAGGGAGGGCAGCATGCAGCGCCTTGTGCTTGGTGCTCAGACGCGCCAGCTCAATACCTCAAGCGTTGCTCCTGTCGCTTTTCCACGACATGTGGCCATACTTGCACCTTTTTCTCAATAGCAAGGTAGATAACCATGATGCATACACACAGAAAATATGGCCAGAACAAATTTAATTAAAGATAGTAAGGAGGAAAAAGTAGAAGAGAGCAATAGGGAATCGCAATTTGAGATAACAACAGCGAAGAAAACCATTATTCAAAGGCGATAGGTGTGTCTGTGCCATTATACCAAAATTCTGAATCATTGGTGAAAAACACTGAATTTCAGAGAATGGATGTAGGGAGGTACACAACACAAAATACCTATAAATAGCTAGTGAAAAAATTAGGATGTTAGTTAGTTGATCTATAGAGGCCAAAGCCAAACACAGTACTCTTCAATCTTCATTCAAGAGCTATTGCAACATACAAGATCAACTGAAGATAAAATAATTTATTTACACATACAAAGAAACAGACTATTTGTAGCAACCAAACCAAGACTTTTAACTATAGCAGAGATATAACTTTTTATGGTTCACTAAATTTTTTATGGAGTTTTTGATATATAGTTTGTCCTTGTAGTAGGACATGGTTTGGCAATTCAATTGTTGAACTAACTCTAGGAAAAATTATGACATTCTTTTGTTGATGAGAATTGAAAAATGATACTAATGATAGCTACCGACACAATAGAATATAGGAAGCAGCTCATTCTAGACAAGTTCCCTGATTTTAACCACCTCGCAATATGAAGCTGTGACACAGTAGAAAAGGAAGATAATTAAAACACAATATGCACTTACAAGTTCCTGTCTAATTCTATGAATCTGTTGACTTGCAGAGTTCTTCTCCTTAAGTCTTAAAAATCAAAGGTGCAGCCTGAAACGTTAAATTATCCAAACTGTAAAACACATGCGAGATCCTTCCTCTATCTCATAGTCAAGTATGGAGCTGCGCTAGGCTGTGAATCTGTAATGCAGCCACCTCCTCGAATACCAATGTGTATCAGCTAGTAGAAAAAGAGGAGAGGTGAGATTGACTTACGGACGCGCGCCACCTTGGCCAGTGGTCGGCTCCTCAGCTGGCGGGCTGCTCCTTCGAGCTATACTCCAAGACCTGCAATGAGAGGAAGATGGGTTCTCCATGGGCATCCACAGGCTCCAAACTTGATAGGCCCCCACTTCATCGGTAGATGCCACCGAATCCGTGGTCCCAACACCTGATCCGTGAATCCCGTGGGCGCCCCTCCTTTGGGAACGGCCTCGGCCTCTGCCTTGTCGTGCGGAAGACGTGGACGGCAAGGAAGTGAGCGCCTATGAGGTCGGGTGCTCGGGGTCAGCCTCATGGCCACGCCAGGCTCGTCCGTTCCTCCAAAGACCCTAATGGTGGCGCGTGGGGAAGAGATGGTGGAGTGCGTGCGGCGGACAGGAGACCAGGGCAGGGGCAGGACGGCAGCGGCGGCGGCAGGTGAGGGCCATGGAGACTCAAGAGGGCGGAGTGGGCTCGGCCGCGACGGCGATGGCAGCGGGGAACGGCGATGGCGGTGGACGTTTTTTTTTTTTTTGAGACTGATGGCGACAGTTTTCATGGAACGAGGCGACGCGTTGCAAGGCAGAGGAGACGACTTCGATGGCCGAGCGGGTTCGCGAGAATTCCGGATGGCCCGGGTTCACAACTTAACGGGTTTGAAGATCCGTGATGACACAATCGGATGGTTGATATCACATGATGGCTGGATCCTACGGTTGTGCGATAACGGGTGACGTGGCACTACCGGGTGCCCGAGCTTGAACTCGGGATTCGAAAGGGAGAGATGCATGCGAGGCTCGATCGTAGAGCCATGGAAGCGTGTGCTGTTTTTTTTCTTTTCTTTTCTTTTCTTTTATTTTCTTTTCTTTTTGCGAATTTGTGGTGGAGTTCGTGGAGACTACATATAGAGTGGAGAGAATAAGAGAAATAAGAAAAAGAAAAAAAGATAATAAAAGGGTAATACAGGTGTTTCATTGTTTTTCACGACCAGAAAAACTGTTATACCAAACTAAACGTTTTTATATTTGATAAAGAGAGAAGGGGAAAAAAAGAAATACATTTACCGTAGAAGCCATAGCTAACTAGATTCAAAGGGCCTGTTTCATTGCAGCCTTGTTAGACCAACACATCTTGCCATGTCTTCTTTTTTAGCTCAGCTTTCGACGACAAGGAATTGTGTGTAACATCCGCCCAAAAGAACACAAACCTTCGGAGGGACATTAAGCTTCCAAACTGCACTCCGGGCGCGTTCGTCACCCGAGGCCATAGTTTCACCCGTAGCGGCCATTGCCACTGCCATTTGATCCTCCTTGAGCAGCCTGTACGCCGAACGAACTAAGTAGATCCCATTGCTTTCAAACGACCAAGCCAGTATATACATCATTGTCTAGTCGATTACTTGGCTTGATTTTCAACACTTCCACCTCATCCAATGCCGTGAACTATTTGCGCACGGCTTCTCTTGAACCCACACTCGCGTGCAAATAGATTACTTGTATATATTTATGAACGAGTTTGTGGACGGATCAGCTTTACATCTCTAGCGGTGTGGCGGGAGCACAGGACGGCATGCCAAATAATTCTTTTTCCAACCTAGATCATCCACGTCTTGATATCCAATGCCGTGAACGGAGGAAGCGGTGATGCTGCTTCGAAGAAAGAACCTTTATTAAAACATTAATTTTATTATACGTACCTCCCTTCATATCAGAAAAGAAAGTCATTTTAGATAAGGTTTTGCTCAAACATTGAGAATATAATTAAATCATGAATAATTTTAAAACTGTTGAGTTTGAAAATATGAAAACTATATAAATAAATTTATCTTCACATATACTTTCATAAAAGTATGCATATATCACTTTTCAATAAGTAATTTTATAGAAATATGAAGTTAAAGTCATGTTTTAAGACCGTGTCATTATCCTAACGACTTCTAAATTCGATACGGAGGGAGTACATTGTTAGGCTGATTGATTGATTGATTATATGATGCAAATACTTGGTTCGATGTGCAAATGGAGATGCCACTATATATATATACTCCCTCTGTCTCTTTTTATCGTCTATGTTGATGTGCAATAAGTTTGACTCGATTTGTAGAAAATACGTGCAACATTTATATATCATATTAAATTATTAAAAAACTAAATTCAAAGACCTTTCTAATGATATTAATTATGTGCTATAAATATTACTATTTTTAATATATATTTAGTTGAAGTTGTTTCTTGATTGGGAAGCGTAAACGATAGATATTTAAGGATAGAGGAAGTATGCACTATTTAAGTAGCTTGTGTTGAAACATATGTTGAAATTTTAAAAAAAATGGCAACGGAGTCAAACTTCAACATGTTTTTTATATTATATTATATTAACCCAAACGAACCCTGACAGCTCCTCGGCCAGGGGCTGCAGCCACGTCGCCCCAAATTCCCACGACTATCAGATCTTCGATCGTGTGGTCCAAATCATTTAAAGCGGATTCCATCGAAAGCAGCTTCTCAAATCCTATTCTACCGAAAGCAGCTTCTCAGGCTTTTATATAGCTTCTTTCTGCTTCTTCTTTCCTTCACGGCTTCTCTTCCGAATCTAACGTCGGATCTTCGATCGTGCGGCCCAAATCATTCGAAGCGGATTTCATTGAAAGCAGCTTCTCAAATCCGATTCTATCGAAAGCAGCTTCTCTTCCGAATCTAACAAATTAAATATATATCTTCTTTCCTTCGCGACTTCTCTTCCAAATCTAATAAATTAAATATATATAAGCAAATTATTTCGTTGACTCTGAAAAAGTTCGACTTAATATCTTTGCTCTTTTTTATCGAACTTTTCTATTTCATCCTAAAACGAAATCCGCTCGGATGAAGATGATTTTTACATGAAAATTGTAAAAAAATTTGACTTAATTTCTTTGGCCTTTTTCGATCGAATTTTGCTATTTAACTCTAAAACGAAATCCGCTTAGTTTCTTTGCTCTTTCCGCTGGATCAAAGTATATTAAAAAATCATAACTCTTCAATGCGACATCGGATAACGATGATTTTGTACGGAAATTTTAGATCGCCCAAAATAATTTCTTTGCCCTTTTTTCATCGAACTTTGCTATTTCACCCTAAAACGAAAATCGCTTAGTTTCTTTGCTCTTTCCGTCATACCAAAGTATTTTAAAAAATCATAACTCTTCAATGCGACATCGGATGACGATGATTTTTATGTAAAAATTTTGCAGCGCCCAAAACGAAATTCTCTTAACTTCTTCGCCCTTCCGGTCAGAACAAAATGATTTGAAAAATCATAGCTCTTCAACGCGACATCGGATGAAGATGATTTTTATATGAAAATTGTAGATCTTGACGAGATCTACAGCTTTAGTTCAAAGTTTTTCTATTTGAGGAAGTTCAGGTACTCAGCACAATTAATGTAGACCAAAATACTTCGAAAAATCATAACTCTTCAATACAACATCAGATGAAGATGATTTTTCGTACCATGATTGTAGATCTTGACAAGATCTACAACTTTATGGTTTTATTTTTTCGTTTCAGTGGTTCATGTGCTCCAAAAATATATATATTGTCCTAACACGAAATTCTCTTAGTTTTTTTATACTTCCGGCCAGACCAAAATACTTTCAAAAATCATAACTCTTCAATGTGACAGCGGATGAGGATGATTTCTACAGAAAAACTGTAGATCGTCTAAAACGAAATTCTCTTAGTCTTGGCCCTTCCGGCCAGAACAAAATACTTTGAAAAATCATAGTTCTTTAATGCGACGTCGGACGAAGATGATTTTTATATGAAAATTGTAGATCTCAACGAGATCTACAACTTTATAGTTTCAATTTTTTTTTCCATTTGAGGAAGTTTCGGTGCTAAAAAAATTAATATAGACCAAAACACTGATCGTGCGACCCAAATCAATTGAATCGGATTCTATCGAAAGCAGCTTTTCGCGCTTTTCCATAGCTTTTCCCGCTTCTTCTTAGCTGCGTGGCTTCTCTTCCGAAGCTAACAAATCAAATATATATGAGCAAATTATTTCCTTGATCCTAATAAAAAAGTTCGACTTAATTTCTTTGCCCTCTTTTCATCAAACTTTGCTATTTCACCCTAAAACCAAAATCGCTTAGTTTCGTTACCCTTTCGGCTAGACCAAAATACTTTGAAAAATCATAACTCTTTAATGCGACATCGGATGATGGTGATTTTTATATGACAATTTTAGATCCCAAAATGAAATTCTCTTAGTTTGTTGGCCCTTTCGGTCAGTCCCGAATAATTTGAAAAATCATAGCTCTTCAATGCGACGTCGGATGAAGATAATTTTTATATAAAAATTGTAGATCTACAATTTTTATATAAAAATCATCTTCATCCGATATCGTATGAAACAGTTATGATTTCCTGAAATATTTTAGTCTCGATTATTTACTTAAAAAATATCATGTGATTATCTCGACGCGCGCGAGGGCACGCGTCTTTTACTAGTAATAATTAAAAAAGAAACCCTGGTGCCGCCTGTGCACCAAGTAACTTCAACGTGGCTTCGGCGGCCCTCTGCAGCCGTGGTGTACTAGTAGAGCACGACAAGCAGACCAGCGTGTATAAATAAACACAAGGTTTCCATTATTCCTCCCTGCACGGCTATAGCTGCACCCTCAAAGACAATCGAGGAAGACAATTGGCCATAGCCATTAATTAGCCAATCGAGAGAATTGGCTTGTTTGGTACGTTAATGGCACCTTCCATGCAGGAGATCAAGAGCAGCAGCCAGGAGGACGAGGAGTTGCCCCAAGTTCACGACGAGCTCCTGCACCACTCCCTGTGCTTCGTCAAGGCGTTCGCGCTCGCCGTGGCGCTGGACCTCCGCATCCCCGACGCGATCCACCGCCACGGCGGCGGCGCCACCCTCTCCCAGATCCTGGCCGACACCGCGCTCCACCCGAGCAAGCTCCGCGCGCTCCGCCGCCTCATGCGCGCACTCACCGTCACGGGCACCTTCAGAGTCGTCCAGCAGCAACCACCAGCAGCAGCCGCCGGTGACGGTGACGATTCGACCGTCGTCGGCTCGCCGGACGACGACGAAGCCGCCGCCGCCGTCGTCTACAGGCTGACGGCGGCCTCCCGCTTCCTCGTCAGCGACGAGGTGAGCACGGCGGCGGCGAGCTTGGCGCCCCTCGTGAGCCTGTCGCTCCAGCCTATCGCTGCCTGCCCGCACGTGCTGGGCATGTGCGCGTGGTTCCGGCAGGAGACGCACGACCCGTCCCCGTATGGCCTGGGGTACCGCCAGGCGCCGACGATCTGGGAGCACGCCGACGACGTGAACGCCCTGCTGAACAGAGGCATGGTCGCCGACAGCCGCTTCCTGATGCCGATCGTGCTCAGGGAGTGCGCCGAGGTGTTCCGTGGGATCGGCTCCCTGGTCGACGTTGGCGGTGGCCATGGTGGCGCCGCCGCCGCCATCGCCGCCGCCTTCCCGCATGTCAAGTGCAGCGTGCTTGACCTCCCGCACGTTGTCGCCGGTGCTCCGTCTCATGCCAACGTGGAGTTCGTCGCTGGCAATATGTTTCAGAGTATTCCGCCTGCAACCGCGGTTTTCCTCAAGGTACATCCGTCCCTGGTGATGTGCTAGTGATCTGCTCCCTCCATGGTTTATTTGCATTTTGAGATACATGTCAAACTTCAAAATTTTGACTATCCTTTTCCTTGTCTTGGACGAGATGCTCCCACCGTCACAAAACAACTTGATTCCTAACAAAATCTATGACACCAAACATGCGTGTTATGAAAGTATATATATATATATATTATTAAGTATTAGTGATACTAATTTAATTTGGTATCATACATACTGATGCCGTGTTTGAAATAGTCTTACTTAGGACAACCCTATAAGTTAATTCAGGTTGTGTTTCGTAAAGATCTAGATTTTCTTGGAAATGTTTCGGATGTAGCTAGATCTCTCATAAAACGTTTTCGGTAACTTTAATTTACAAAACCATTCGGTTGTGAAGATGGATTCTGATTCCCACAAAATGCATTTTATATACAAAAACATATAAATGAAAATAAGCTTTAGAAAAATTCTGAACTTTTGTGGACAAAGAAAAACTTAAATGTAACCTATTATAGTTTGTGCTATTCTATCTTTGAATCCAAACACCATGGACCCTTTTCTTCATTTACCTATCTACTAATTTAATCATACCTATGCCAGAAAACTTTACATGACTGGGGTGACGACGAGTGTATCAAGATATTGAAGAATTGTAGGCAAGCCATACCTCCACGGGATGCAGGCGGGAAGATTATAATCATGGACGTGGTAGTTGGATATAAGCAGTTAAACATAAAGCATCTAGAGACGCAAGTTTTGTTTGACTTGTACATGATGGCGGTTAATGGAGTTGAGCGCGATGAGCAAGAATGGAAGAAGATTTTCGTTGAAGCTGGATTCAAAGACTACAAAATTCTACCCGTCATTGGCGATGTATCGGTCATCATCGAGGTCTATCCATGAATACTTAGTGAACAAAGATCTTCATAATAAGCTGAAGACTGTGATGAAAGTGTTGATAGTAACGTTATGATTATGAACTGTCATTTTTTATATTATTCATTATTGAGCCTTTCAGAATTTGTAATAATAATAATTAAGCTAAGAAAACTGTGTTCTGTTAATGTGACCCTGTTGTGCACGACGTTCCACGCATATGATTTATGAGAAATGCTATACACTCTCGTTTGATACAGATGCGCACTAGGCCACTACACTTTGGGGGATGTTTTGGATCCCTCAGCTAAAATTTAGTTAATTTAGATGTTGCCATCGAATGTTTGGATAGCAATTAGAAGAACTGAATATGTGCTAATTATTGATTAATTAGTCTTAATAGATTCGTCTTGTGAATTAGTTCATACTTTATAGAGTTAGCTAGTTTTATAGTTAACTCATGTTTAGTCTTTCTAATTGGTATTCAAACATCCGATGTCACATGAACCAAAAGGAAACCTCATAAATCTCATCGTAACGATTTTCACCACTTATACTTCTTGCAGAGCATGAACCTTTGACCACAACCGACCGTATAGAAACCACATAAATTTTTTACTTTAAAAAAATGGCATGGTTTGCCGTTACCATTCATCGGTCTCCTCGGATGCCGTTGGGCTCGCTTGCTGGGCCCTAAGATGAAGTCACGTCAATCCGTAGACAGAGAAAAGTCCTAGGTCCTCGCCCGTCTCATATCCATGGCATCCATCCAATGGCCGAGAGAGAACAAGAAGACTATACTCTTTTCACATGGCTGCTGCCTGGTGGCCGGTGGCCCGGTCGGTGGTAGTTGTGACGGATGCGTTGCATGAAAGCAGTTTTTTAGGGTGCACATGTCAGTGGTGAAGCCACGATTCTAAACCTTGGTATTCCCACAAGCGAAATTTTTTTCAATGCATAACAGTAAAGGTTTTATAATAACATTTTATCATAACGAAAGTCACAAAAATGGTACAATACTTGGATAAAAACTTGTTCATATCCAAGACAAGCATGAAAGTAAGAAATAATCTAATAAATAACAAAAGAACTTACAGAATACTATAAACTTCCTTTAACTCTACGATCCTTCATAGCTTGGAAGCGGTTGATAATGTCTTGGTCTTTAACTTGTAGAAAGAACTCCCGCTCAATAAATGTAACCAAGCAATCATTCAAATATTGATCTCCAATTTTGTTTCTCAATTTGTTCTTCACATAATTCATGACAGAAAAGACTCTCTCAACACTTGTAGTTGCTACTGGAAGCACTAGCACTAATTTGAGAAGCTTGTAAACAAGTTCATGTCTTTCACACTTGCTTGTTTCAATAAGCTTAACAGAAAGCTCAGCAAGAGTCCTCAAATTTTTGAACCTTTCATCAGCAAGCATATCGTTGATGTACAAAGTGAGTGAAGAGGGCAGATGTCTCAACTCTAAGACTGAGAAATCATTGAGATAAAATGAAGCAAGCTTTACCAAATTGTCTTTGTCAAAAGCAGCAAATGAATTAATAGGACTGAATGCAGCCATGCAAATAAGCAACTCTGTGTTTACCTCATCAAACCTTTCATTGAGCTCTAAAAGTTGCCTATCAATGATGCTGAAGAACATATCAACACGGAAACGGTGTAGATTCTTGATCTTGACAAAGAACCTCCTATCTCTACCTACAGGCTTGTAGAATATTTCTATGTTAGGAATTTTGATTCTTCACACAAAATGAGTCCACTTCATTGAGAAAATCTTCCAATCCTTGATCCTCCCGCAATTGATGCAACTGAAGCTTGGTCAAGGAAATAAGTTCTACTGCATTGACAATATCTTGGTCCTTCTTCTGCAAGGCATAATTCAAGTCTGCTGTGAACCCAAGTACTGTTTGCATCAAGTGTGCCATGAAACAAACTCATATAATAAAAATATTGTCAACATTGTTTGTGCATGTACACACTCAACACCTTGAGAGCGATCACTGCCAACCTTCATGAGGACTTTCCGAATTGAAGGATAAAAAGATAAAACGTGCATAACAGTCTTGTAGTGAGATCCCCACGAGTATCTCCTGACCGGGCCAATCCCATTTCTTGATACAAACCCTTTCCAGTTTCGATGTCATCCAATTCTAGAGCTTCTACAATTCTCTGAGCTTGTGCTTCTCTAAGCATTTGTGCCTTCTTACAAGAATTCCCAATAAGGTTCAACAGAAATCTAACTTGTTCAAAAAACCAAACACAATTTGGGCTTTCCTTAGCAATTGCCACAAGGGTTAACTGAAGTTGATGTGCAAAGAATTGAACATAGTAAGCAGATGGACATTCATCCATAATGAGTTTCTTTAGACCATTAGCATGACCCTTCATGTTACTAGCTCCATCATAACCTTACCCACGTACCATTGACAAGCTCAAATTATGCTCCATCAATAATTTCTCAATTGCAGTTTTAAGTGTCAAGGAAGTAGTGTTCTCAACATGAACAACACCTAAAAACCTCTCAACTACCCTTCCCTTTTTGTCAACATACCGCAAACAAAGAGTAAGTTGTTCATTTTGGTACACATCACTAGACTCATCAGCAAGAATTGCAAAATAATTACCACCTAGGTGTAATGAAGGAACTATATCTCTCTTAAGCCATATTGTGAAAACTAGTCACAGAACCACAATGCCTTGTCATCCTGCTTTTCATATGCCAATTTCTAAACCCCCCACTCACAAAAGCATCATTCCCAGAACTATTAAGTTTATGCTTGAACAAATAACAAACAAAGCAGAATGCGACATCTTTTTCTACACTATATTCCAGCCATCTAAATTCATGAAACCAATCTGGCAAGAAGAGACGAGGTTTACCTCCAATACACCATATAGGAAAACTATGATTCCATGGTTGACAAGGACCTAATGCAATGAATGCTCTGATCACAGAATTCCGTTCATTGATATTATACCTTTTGATGGGAATCCTCTTTCCAGGATCATGAGATAGAAGTTCGATGTCATAAATAGCTTCGCCACTTGATTCATCTTCTGAGTCATCACCATCTCTCATAGGAGACCAAGTAAAAGGTTCTGCTGATTCCCCTGCTCTATGCTGCTGCTGCTGGTGCTCCTCTCTCACTTCTATTGTTGTTGTTGTGTTAGGATCATTGCTAGCTATCTCAGATTCTCTGACTGCTATCTCATGGACAACAAATGCAATGGTTTCATTATGAACTGGACTCTCATTTGTTTCAACCAAAACAGATGGAACAATTGGATCTTGAGGTTGGGCCTCACCCTCACTGTGAACTGCAACTGATTGTGACTCTGAAACTGTAATTTGTGAGGAGTCTAATTCAACATTTCTTTTCTTTGCTGCCCTATTCCACAAACTTTTCAAATCAACTGCTTTCTTCTTCATTTCGCAAATCTACAGGAAGAAATTCCAGTCAATTTGGATTGGGGATTGGGGAAATCTCATCCCACTAGAGTTTGGGAAAAACGGAAAATCCCCCATGGCTCACCTGACTGGCTGGCTGCTAGCCCCGAGCCCCGGCCGCTGCCCGCAGCTCCGTCGACGGTCGACCGCCAGCAGCCAGCAGCGCGCACTGGCGCACGAGCGCCGCCGCTGCTCGCCTCGCCTATTGCGCGCGGCGCGCCCTGGCCAGGCCAGCCGAGCGCCGCTGCTGCCCGCTGGAGTGCTGGCCGCTCGATTCGACGATTCGCCGCTCGCCGCCGCGTCCACTGGAGTGCCGACAGAGCCACCGACGCAAGAGCCCGGAGCTGCGCCGTCGCGTCCCTCTCTCTCTGCGCGATGGGAGAGCGAGGCCGCGAGCGCGATGCGGATGGGAGCCAGGGAGCGTGACGGCGCCTTGCCTTGTGCGCCCCACTGGGCCTAGAGGCTTGGCGGCTTGCCCCTTCCTCTCGTGGGCCGGCCTACAGAGTACAGACTGGGCCTAGATGCTGGACAAACTCGAAAGGAGTTAAGGAGGCCGCCGGAATTGGTGCAGGGCTCAGTTTGTGCTCTAGAATAATCAATATACATTATATATTTGAGTATACATGTAAATATATTTATTGTTGTACAAAAAAAGCATGGTATTCCTGGGAATACCAAGGCATCACTGTAGCTCCACCCATGATACATGCCCAACACTGCTTATCTAACCCATCAACACTGCGCTTCGAGATACGTGCAATGCAAAACAGGAGTGAGATGCATTGGGAACAGTGTATAGCACGAATCTTGAAGCAGAAATGAATGGTTCAGATAAGCAATGCCCGCATATGCATGGTTACACGCTTGCACGCATGGTATGTATCCTCTGCACCAATGCCACCACGTGTTGGCACTGCCGATTCAGAATCTCCATCTCGTGATGCATGACTGCAATAAGCCTCATTTCGTTTTTAGGTTTTTTTTCCCCCTCGCAAGGAATATGAAAATTATGTTAAAACTTGGTACAACGCATCGAGTTAGGTCTGTCTCAATGAAGTTTCATAGATAGTTTCATACACATTAAATAAATAGGATGCCACATCAGTTTTTTTCATGAAAATAAAGAAGAAAGAAAGGAAACGTTTTATTCCCATGAACCGTATTCGCACTGTTTCTAAAACATCAGAAACACCGTGAAACCTGCACTAAGGCCCTTATTTCGTTTCATCTCGATTGTTCTTCTTCAAGAAGAGAGATGATAGGGACACATAGTACCTGTGAATAGTAAAATAAAGCGATGAAACCGTGTCATAAAACTTTATACTGTGAGAGTGACCCATTTCACATTAAAGTTTCACGCATTGAAAACTAGAGGTGAAACTCACCGTTGATAGTAGCATTATGGACGAAAGTGAAAAGATTATTGCAATGGGCTCCAATGTATTTACTTATATAGTGCTGGTACAGACATATCGGTTCATGACCGATTACAACTTAGACTAGACTCAGTCCTAAAAGAATACAATGACTCTACGAGCTAGGCATGTGTTTCTAGAGTCCCCTTCATTCACAACTTACATAAGTTGAGATTATTTTGTAATTCATTCAATCTGTTCAATGTTTTGTGGCTTTGTAAATCCATCGACCACCTGATCATTAGAAGAAATAATCCGAATATCTAGTAAGTTTTTTACAACTCGCTCTCTAACAAAATGGTAATCAACTTTAATATGTTTAGTTCTGATATGAAAAACTAGACTAACACATAAATAAGTCGCTCTAATATTATCGCACCAAAGAACTGCAGCCTTTGGTTGTGAAACTCATAATTCATTAAGGGGAGTCCAAACAGATAATTTCAGTTGTTGTATTTAGCCAATGCCTTATATTCCGCTCCAGTACTTGATTTTGATATAGTAGCTTGCTTTCTAGCACTCCATGATATATGATATAAGATTGGAGCCAACAACTACAGCAACCCCCCCCCCCCCCCCCCCTGACCCCCTGTCATCTAAACATCCTGTCCAATCGACACAATAGAGAAAGCACTGACCAAATTGGAACTTGATTTGTCAAACTTAATTCCATAATCTACGGTGCCACTATATATCGCAATATTCTCTTTATTGCAGTATAATGCACAGATGTAGGCAGGTGAAGATATTGACAACCTTTATTAACAGCAAACAATATTGTATCCAACTCTAGGCTCAAGTTTGTGAGCGAGCAGGCTGCACGCGCGACGGAGGCCGTGGCGAGGGCTCTGATGAAGACGATCATGAGTAGCAAGGTGAGTTGAGAGAGCTTGTGTCTTTAAAGATGAATTACGGACGTAGCATAAGACAAAAGGTGGCTCCATTTCTTGTGGCAAGGTAAGGAGCAGAGGAGGCCTGTGCAGCAGGAGCCCATTTTTGCAGTACAATGGCTTGCAAGGGCCTGTGTAAAGCAGGAGCTTGCGCATGCATGGACTTTAGTTATAATTGGATCATGGATTGCATAGCTTTAAGATCATGAACTTTAATATATCAGCCCACTTATACAATTAATAGCCTGCTTATACCGCACCTGTTTGTCTGTAAAAATTTTTGGTTCTTGTGCATAAGCAATGGAAGGGGTAAGAAGAGGGTAGTAAAACCTTACTACTATAGTAAGATACACTGTGAGGAGAAAGCAAAAACCGGTAATAGCGTCATCCGGTAGTAGCGGTACTACCTGATAACAAGGCATAAAAATATTCTATTCTCTCAAGCCATGTACAGATGAGAGTTCTGTCAACCCATACAGCCATGAGCTAGATAAAGGAGTTGTGGTCAATATTGTCGCCTGCTCTATGGTCCTACGGTCCTACCTTACTGCTGACTTCGACAAGATACACCGCATGCGCTTGCTCAACCCATTTCTTTTCTCTCTCAAGTGTCTCCACCTCTCTCTCCTCCACCTCAAAGATGGCCCGCCGCCTATAAACCCATGTTATACTCGCTCTAAACGTGCAGGGGCAGCAGGGCGCTGCCCAGGAGGACGCAAGGAGCACGAAGGGAGGAGTACGTTGAATGTGGTTTTCAGTTCACAGACAAGACTCTGCATGCATGTGTCATGTGTGCTGTGTGCAAGTGCATATGGGGCCTGTATATACATGCATGTGTGCGTGGAGTCTGGAGGGTCTGCATGCCTGGCGATGCCGCGATGGTTCAGCGCTAAATGTTTTGACGCAAGTACACAGCAATAGAGCGGCAGCAGCACGGTTTGTGCGCGCTCTGGTGAATACATGCAGCACGTGGACGGTCTTGAGCTGCATAGGAGGTGTGGACTGTATTTGCACTGTATTTTTGTTTTGCCTTCCTCTGGTAGCCTGGTAGGCCTATGGCTTGGGCTGGAGAGGTGCGACGCCGTGGGCTTACCCTGATTCTTCTATGATTGGGCCTTTTTCCCTTCCTTTGATTGAAATGCTATTTTACGCTTTCCGGAATGGCGCCTTTCTGACTCAAATTCCATGTAAATGGCCTTGGTTCCTGAAAATAGTTAATTCTACGGCTACAAGTAGAATTCAGTCAATAATAAATGTATATGTGTGTATAAGTGTCTAATTCTCCTCCTTTTGTGTCTAGTTGGCGGTATATAGCATGCCCGCCTCCGAAAATTAATTTATAAAGGTTGTCACCTTAAGACAACTGTCTCCAAAAATAGATCATTTTTAGAGCCAGTTGTCTTAAAATGACCGCCTATGTAAGTATTTTTGGAGGTAATTATCTCAAAAAAACTGCCCCCATAAACAAAAACAACCATCTCTTCTAAATCTTCTTTTGGAGGCGGGGATTTCCTGACCGCCTCTATAAATATTTTTTTGATGCAGTTGACTCGTGCCCTCATCCAAAAATGTTTAGCATCGCCTCCTAAAATCATTTTTTTAAGTAGTGCGTGCTTGTGGTAAGCTAGAGCTAGAGCAAGTAGATTGCGCACCGTGTTATTTATTAATCACCGTGATCTAGTATTTTTTTTAATTGAAAGTGCATTTGTCCCATCGTGGGTTTTAGTTAGTTGATGACATCCAAATTAGAGAATAATGAACTCTATAAAGATTGTGCGCAGGTTTAATCCCGTGAATGCATATTGAAAAATCTATTTAGGATTAAACGGTGCCCCTCAATTCGGTTTGAACTTCGGCGCTCAAACTCAAACGGTGATTAGAATCTTTTTATTCTTTTCTTGAGTTAGGAATGTCGTACTATTAAAAGGGATGCAAAACTAAGTGGTTTGATGAAGGTAGAGTGCTCAGCCTTTAATTTAAAATCAATTGAGAGACACTCAAAGCACCGCACGAACAAGTTTGAGAGTTGCTGGAATTTGACATGTCGGAAGTTCGGGCCTAAGCCGAAGTTCCGACATCTAGCCAACTGGTGGCATGGCTAAGTGCTGGGAGGTCGAAAGTTCCGGCGCTAGCCGGAAGTTCCGACTAACCCGTACTGTGGCCTGTTTGAATAGCTGTGTCGGAAGTTCCGACATATACGATCGGAAGTTCCGACGTAGATCTGAACGGTTAGATTAGGACTCGACTAAAAGCAACCTTACTCACTTCTAACCGTTACCACGTATTTATTTCAACCGACCACTGTCTAAAACAGCTCCCAAGCATTGAAGGCTCTCCTCGCCTCTCCCTTTTGCTCCCAATTTCGATTCCCCCAAGGATTTGAGTGAAGAATGAGTAGATTGTTGACATCTACTAACATCGCCAAATATGTGACAGAACCGCCTAAATTACATGGCCCACAGACACCTGTCATTGTCACTCATGACCTCTGACAGTGGGTCCGCGTCCCAAATGATCTAGAAGGTTCTGCCGGGCTACATTAGCGCCCGATTTTCTCCAACAGGATCCCATTGCGAAGTCATTACAGAATTACAACATTTCATAATAAATTACATCAGAGTGAAAATGCGGAAAGATTATAGGGTACTTAGATTACAAACCGTTTGTCCAAATACGATTGAAGTGCGAATATTACAGACCATAAATAAAATAAGTAGCAGTAGAATGACGATACAACATTATTAAGTATTTAACGATAAGAACCCTGCCCACGGGTTCGACATTACTCCTCCTCACATCCCTCCTGTACCACTGTTACACAGCAAGGGGCGAAACAAACCTCCGGCTGCTGCGTCCCTGCAACATGGGGTTAACAAACCCTGAGTACTGGGGTACTCCGCAAGACTTACCCGACTAAGAAAAAGGAATGAGACTCAGGAATGCAGGCTGAGGGGAGTCAAGGTAAGGCTGGAGCAAGAGTCAAGAGTTTTGCAGAAAAGCATTACTATCTTATTTCAATATTTTAACTCAGTCTTATTTTTAATCATATCCATAATTCCAAATTCCTTTTTATATATCATTATACCTTCAAAATTCTTACTCATTCTCAAAAACACCTAGTTTCGAACCACTTTTCAATTGTAGGTCAAAGGATTAAGTCTCCATATCCGAGGAGCAACGACGATTCGAATCGATTAGTACCCAGCTGGGGATCCCTATCCACACTGTATATGTAGCACTTAAGCTTGCATATACCAACTCCGGCTACCACGATTTTTCTACCCCTGAACCGGTCCTGCGCCACCCGAGAACACAGTACTCCTCTCCTCTCCAGGCACGCCGGCCACGAGGGTACACGCTGCTCTCGCCATCTCTCCACTCCCAGTGCGTGGTTGTCGGTTCAAGTAGTAGAGCCACCGGAGGCAGAGCTTTTCGTAGTATGTGGCTAGTTGCAAAGTCTCGATCACAGCAGGCCTACAACGAACGGTCCCTAATTCTTTTTCCGCCGGCGACAGTGCATTGGGACTCTAACCCAAGTATAAGTGTCCCAACGGTTTTTAAATCCCTTTTCCGCCGGTGGTCAAGCATTGGGACTCTAACCCACGTTCACAACCAACAAACGGAAAACCCCTTTCAGACGGATACGGTGCATCGGGGCTGCTACCCAAGTACACAATTTTCGAACGGACTCATGCCCCTTTTTCCTTTTCTCATGATTCATAATTGTCACATTAAAATAGCCTTTTTACGCAAAATCTAAATTGATTAAGCAGGGCTAAGCATTTTCGAACATTTTTATTTTTAAACAGGTTTTCGGGATATTATGTATCAAGGCAGATAATGCATCAATATAGGAGACAAACAACTCCTAACAACCTAATGCAATAATAGACTCAAGTGATAAATAATTTTATAAAACACAAGGTGGGGCTGAATGCACCGGGGCTTGCCTTGAATCGTGTACAGCGTCGGGTCGGGATCAGTCCCGCAGATGTCGAACCCTTGGATGACTTCTGGAGTGGCCTCCTCAGTAGTAGTCTCGACCTGGACCTCCTCGGGAACGGGCACTACACGTATGCAATGATGTATGCTTAGTATGGCATGAGGGCAACAAATGAAATGCTTGAAAGTAAACCATTAATACCTTGAGTACAACTTTCCTTCACGGTAAAGTTGTAAACAATTTACGGAAGGTAAAAACAATGTTTCCTACTTTTGTTTTATTGACCATTTTAACGGGCACAGAAAGCCGCTACACAGCTTTACTACAACTAACAAGCGACCCTAATACTTCTGTCAAGGATCACTATGGTGAAAGACCCTTGAAACCAATCAATCCAAAATCACGCCAAACAACAGGGATTATTTGCTTAGATTAATTCTACTAATCAAATACCCCACAACTATTAAACAAGTGTCTTAACAGTTTCCAAATGAGCTCAAACTTAGCCAACAGCTAGATCTTACTTTAAAATAGTACCACATAAATTTTCATGATTTTTGGATAATTCTGGAATTTATTAAAATTGCCCAAAGTTACATTTACTAATTAATATGCTGATTTTTAGTTCCCACAGACAGTGTCCAAACCCTATATCTAATATTTTTATAAAATACTACATGCTCCAGAGAGTATCCACAATTATTTTCATGATTTTTAGATCAACAGAAATAATATTACAAAAATAACAAACACAGGAACTATTCACAGTAATTTAAAATAGAAATCCAATTGAAATTCCACGGGAAAATGGAAAACTACTTTTGGCCCGGGACGGCCCACGCCAGGCAGGCCGGCCCACTCGGCCGCTCCCGCACCGGCCCGCGCCCCAGGCGCCACGGCGAGGCACTGACAGGCGGCCCCCGCCTGTCAGTTCCTCCCCCCTACCTCCCGCCGCGACCCGACACGCGCGCGCACGCGACGAGCGACCGCGGGCCTCGCCGCCGGCGACCCTAACGGCGAACCCGACTAAGCCCGACCACTTCCCAGCACCACGCGGACTACCCAGTACCCTAAGCCCAAACACCGGCACCTCCGACGAGTGCAGACTCGCCCATGGCGGTCGCGGCGACACGGCCACCCTGTTCCGGCCGCGAGAATGCGGTAGAAGTGACTAAAAAGGCCAGGGGAAGATCAGGAGCTCACCACGGCTCTATTCCGACGGCTGGCCGAGGCTGAGATGGAGCGGAGCAGCGAGCAAGACGACGGCGGCGGCGTGCAGCGGCTCGGCCTCCACGGCGAAGTCGCGTTCCGGTGATTCTAGGGGACAAAATGGAACGCCGCTGCGAGCATGAGCTAAGGTATGACTCATAGAGTCGCAAACGGGAAGTCTAAGGTAGAGAGGCTCACCACAGTGAGCTCGACGCGAGAGAGGTGGCTGCGGCGGTGCTCCGCCGGGCCCGAAGATGACGGCGAGCGTTCCGGGACCCTCGACGCACGGAAGCCGAACCACAGAGGCACAAGTCGTGTTCAAGTACCCAGTGAGGCTAGAGACGAGTGGAATTTGGGTGAGGAGGTCGGAGTGCGGCCGATTTTTGGCTCGAAGCCGAGGCGGGTGCGGCGGTGGTCGGGAGAGGATGAGGGCACGGGGAGGGGATGTCGTCGCCCTTTAAGCCGACCAGAGGGAGAGACAGAAGCGGCATAGGGCGGCGCGCGATCTCCAGCACGGGAAAACGGCACCGGGGACACAATCCCGGCCGGCACGGACGGCGGCGCGCGCGCGCGACACGGCGGCGGCCGCGATTGTGCGCGAACAGAGGACGGAGGCAGAGTACTGTAGCTCTTGTGAATGCCATTCAACCGGTTTTTGACCAATTCCGCCAGATTTTGTATAACAACATGAAAAGGTGTAAACACCAAAGTTGTAGAGTTTCAAATTCTGAACAACTTTGATTAAGGGATCAACTCCAAATTTTGAATAATTTAGAAACTATTCAAAAGGGGGTAGAAGAGGGTTTTGAATTTCAAACTGAAATTTTAAAATTACTTTTAAATTTATTTAACAACTTGAAAAATTGTCAAAATAGAAGTTGTCCTACATGAGGAGCTTTACAACTTTCATTAAATGAGTTTGGTCAGATTCTCAATAGTTTTTAAATTGGTATTTCAAATTTGAATTTTAAAGTGGTAATTAGGGTTTAATTTGAATTTCTATTAAAGAACTTCAAAAACACCCAAAATAAAAGTTGTTCTATATAAAAAGATATACAACTTCTATTAAGGGACCATCACCAAATTCCAAGTTGATTTTGGTTTAGGGTTTCAGGGTCCGATTAGGGCTTAAATTCAAATCTTTCTTTTGATTGTTTTTAATTACCAAATCAAGGATTTATTTGTAATATCCATAACATTAATGAATAAGCCACTCTAAAGACCCTAATCACACTCATATGCAGATGCTCAAAAATAAATATGATGACATGGCAAAATTAATTAGCCGTAATTCCCGGGGTATTACAGCCCTTCCCCCTTAAATAAATCTCGTCCCGAGATTTGATAGACGATAAACCTTAGGGTTAAGTAATGGAAAAGAAAATGTCTCAAGTAAAGCTACTCTAGTTTCTACCATAAGATAATAAGGGAAGTTCATACCGACTATAACCAGAAACTTTACATTCACAATGTAGCAAAGAACTCGGGGAAGTTTTCGGCGAGATAGTCTTCAGACTCCCAGGTGGCTTCGTCCTCGGAATGTTCGCTCCATTGAATCTTGTACCATCTTGTAGTGGTTCGCCGAGTGACGCGATCCTTCTGATCCAAGACTTGGATAGGATACTCAGAGTATGTTAAGTCGGGTTGGAATTCTATCCCCTCAATATCCACGACTTGATCTGGCACCCGAAGACACTTTTTGAGTTGTGATACATGAAAGACATTGTGTACGGCTGAGAGATGATCTGGCAATCTCAACTTATAAGCTACTTTCCCATGACGAGCCATGATCTGAAATGGTCCAATGTATCGAGGAGCTAATTTGCCTTTAACTCCAAACCGACTAATTCCCTTCATGGGTGAGACTTTGAGATAGACATAATCTCCTGTCTTAAATACCAAAGGACGACGCCTTTGATCGGCGTAACTCTTCTGTCGCGACTGTGCAACCTTCAGGTTATCTTGTATTTGCCTCACCTTTGCTTCAGTCTCTTCCACCAAGTCAACGCCGAAGTACCATCTCTCCCCAGGCTCAGACCAATTCAGGGGTGTTCGACACCTACGACCATATACCGCCTCAAACGGAGCCATTTTGATGCTTTCTTGGTGTGACAGAACCGACCAATTTATACAAGATTAAGTATAACCATCCCGCTAATAGCGTTGATTTAATTATACTTCCCCTTGCATAAACCCGGTAGTCCGCCGAGTGTCATGAAGGACCTCGGTAAATCAACTTACAACAGGATCGTACTGATTAAGATAACATCATATACAAGCACAGAGTTTACAGCGGAAATTTAGTACAAAGTAAGGTAGTTATTACAATACCATGTTCAAATAATATACATAGAAGTGTTTGGTTTTGAAACCAATTATTCAAGTATTCTGCCATGTTCACATATACCTCCATACACAGCAAAAGAGAAGTAATAGGATAAGACCATGCCCTGTGGTCTTTACTCCTCTGCATTGATAGCAGGGTTATTGCATGTGAGGCAATAGCCTTCATATAACATGTCACCTGAAAACATTGGGAAATAAAACCCTAAGTACTCAATTGTACTCAGCAAGACTTACCCGTCAGAGAGAAAATAAAAAGACTCTCAAGGATATGCAAGGCTTTATTTGGT